>WBNO01027800.1:354159-471664 GCA_013400575.1 Peucedramus taeniatus | reverse complement strand
CCGCGCCCGGCGCGCTCCGGAGGGAGGGAGGGAGGGAAGGAGGGAGGGAGGCAGCTCCGGAGGGAGGGAAGGCTGTCATCTGCAGCAGGCGGGGAGTCGGGGGGAAGTTAGGAAGTACACCAGGAATAAAGTGTAATTGTCCTTCATGAATTATTCATCGCATCTGGCTTGTCTTTAATTTTTGCATAATGGCTTCGCTAATCCCCGATCAATTAATGGAAAATGAAATTTGAATGATAATGAAAACTCCAGAGATGAAAGAAATTAAGTATTCTCATGGCTTATGACAGAAATCTAAACAATGGGACTTCTCCGAGGGTCTCCCGGAGTGCCTCCCTCCTCCTGCCGTTCCCTGCCGCCTCCCTGGCGAGCGCGGCCCGGCCGGACGGGCTCCCCTGGTCCCCCCGCGGTCCCCCGGGCCCGGGAAATGCAGCATCACTGAGCGGGCCGTGGAAGTGTCCAGGTCGAACACGTAGCACATCTCGGTCAGATCCCTCTGGAATACACCCTCCTGCATTTTACAAAGGAAACGCTGTCCAGAGTGCCTCCATGCATTATTTTTCCAAAAAGTGGAGTGACCAAGTGCAATTATTATATAGCTTTCCTCTCGTATATTATTAATTTAAAGCGATAATGCAGTCAGTTTGACGTCTATTTACAGACGGGTCCTTGCTAGTTATGGTTTTGGTCCTCTTGCACCACATGGCGCTTGGATTGATGTTGGGGCTGAAGCACTGCAGGGTCAGCACATGGGACAGGTGTGTGTCCTTCTCTATGCTGCCACGTCTCTGAGAATTGATGTGGTGTGTTGCTGTTGCAGCACTGTATTGTAAACAGTTCTGTAATATTTCTAGCCACCACAGGTATCACAGAAATTTACTGGAAGTATTCAGAGATTTAATTACATGACTTTGTCATGTAATACTGCAAATACATAGGGATTTATTCCAGAGGCTGGGTTTTCCTCTGTTTGAATTACTGAAAGATGCTTTGATTACAGGATTGGGTCTCAAATTTTTGTAACCAGCCTAATGGTTTTTGTCCATTTCTTAAGACTAGCAAACATTTTGTGCAACAATGAAATTAAATCAGAGCTTGACCTTATTACCTCGAATTTGTACACCATTTTTATTTCTTTTCCCAGGCTGGAGTTTTGCAAAAGAAAATGAAAGAATTACAAAAAATATTTTCATTCCTGAAGAACGTCTTTTTCTTCAAACACATATGTGTCTGCCTACTATATTATCAGTGGAGTTAGTTACATGTGTTAATGAAATTACTTACATGCCTGTGCTAAAGCTTTTCCAGGGTTTAGGGCCAAATGCACACCAAACTTTTGAAGAGGCAGAGATATTTAATAGAAAATTTCAAAGTGAATCTTCACAACTGTGAGCTAGGAAATAGTATTTAGAGACAGCTACATGGATTCCCAATGCTGCACTGTGGGTTTTCACTGAAAACATCTAATTTAGATTCAAATATATCAAGTGTCTAAATCCTAGTGGGCACTGGAGATGGTAGTATACCAAAAAAGAAATCTGGTCAACTGCTAGCTAGATGGATGGTATTTTTCCTATTCATGGGAAAAGTGCTGCACATACAATACTTTCACAATTAATGTCATGGGAGAAGTAACAAAATTCCACAGAAGTTAAGGGCCTATTAAGATATCAATCAATCCAGGGCAGATTTCAATCAGCGTTTCCTTTTTGTCAGCATATCAAAACTTGTTTTGATCTTGAGTGTGGCACTTTTTTAATGGCTTTTTTAGTTCTGTTACATTATTTTCCACTTCATGCCTAAAGACCAAGGTATTAGAAGGAAGGGTCAGGAGATTTGGTGCGAGTCTATATCTTGCTGTATACATGTTGTGTAGTCTCTGGGAAATAGCTTTAGCTCATGTGCCTCTGTTGCCCTGTTATCAAAATAAAAACACTTTCAAGGTGCTGGGATTTGAAGTGAAAAGCCTCAAATACCAAAAATGAAATGCCTTTACCACAACAGTGGAAATTTCAGTCAGGTAGAAAGTCAGAGGGAAAGCGTGGACAACAGGAATAATACAGCTTTTAAGAAAGATCTCAGACATGCAAGGAATGACACACAAATTAATGAAGCAGAATAGGACATGGAGCACTGCAAAGAAATAAGAAAATGCAGAATTGTGAGCAGCCCAACCAAAAGGCAGGATGAGCTGTGGTTGGGAAATCAGGGAGAAATCATATGGCAGAAATCAGGCACTGGTAGTGGAGCTGAGCTACACCTTCATACTGCCCCCAATATCACTGTCCTCCCAGCCTGACTGGCTGCCAGTGAAAAAAGAGAAAGCATTTCCCATACTGTCTTGTCTTCCTGCACTGTTTAACCAGAGAAGAACACAACAACTGCAGGCATAAGGCCCATCTTGCTTCGTGTCCTGTCTTCAATACTAACAGCAACTGGCCTTTCTTAAAAGTTGACATTTCATCCTGGTCTGAGAGCAGTTATGTCGGTTTCATTGTGAAGACTCCATTTCTGAGTTTAGGTGTGTGTATAAATGTTCACAGGACTTCCTTACTGCCAGCCTGCTCCCTTACTATGGGCCCAGGCCTGCAGATCTTGTAATGCAACAATTTATGAGTAAGAGCCTCTACTGACTGCTTTTAGAAAATGCTGAAATGTGGAACCATGTAAAGGTCACTTTAAAGCAGTTTTAAATTACCAAAACTTCAGACCTACACAATCCATAACTAACATATGGCTATTATTATAAAACAACTGAAATTTAAACTTGATGAGCTTTCATTCTTAAATATCAACTCACTCTGTTATTCTATAGAACAGAAGAAATAGTTTAAAGCAGTATCTTCAAAAAAACTTGGGCCAAATCTACTTATTACTGAAAAAAGAGTGTAGGGTGAAAATATGGCCCCAAAAAGTCAATGGAGTTTTGCCATTGATTCCAAAAGGACATGATTTCAGCATTTAATGGAAAAAGCAAAAAGCCAATTCTAAGACTTGGGGTTTTTTCTAATTTATTAAATATGTTATCAATCATTTATCCTCAGTGTTTGTATAGAGGCATTGTTTAAGAGGAAAATGAAGAGTGAACATTTTAAGTACACATTGGCTCTCTAGGAAGTAAGACTTGTCTATGAAAGAAGAAACTCACCTAAATAAATTCTACACATTTATATAAAAGAGGGGGGTTTTTACACATATAAATTTGACCAGTCTATTCCACTTATTTGCATAGAAGAATTCTCTTTAATCCAGGAGGCGCCACACATAAAGTAGCTAATTATCCATATAAAGGAATGTATACATATCCACAGGTTTTAACTAGCATCTGACTTCTCAAAAGCCATGGAAAAATCTACTGGCTTTGCCCCTTTCATGAAATGAGCATTTTTTACACGTTGCCACAATTTCTGTGGGTGTCAGCTCCACTTAAAGGTACTTTCCTAAACTGTACCTTCAGCAGTACAGATGTGTGGTGACACCACACACTCTGCTGTCTCCACTTTCTTTCTACTCGATTGTCTTCTATTCTAAAGATGAAAAGCCAAACACCATACTTCTAGCTCTCACCTTATTAACAACAGCCATCAGTATTGTGCAGTATTTGCAAGTTGATTCAAGCTGATTTTGTTTCTCTAGGTGTGCAGCAAATATGAGGGATTCATTAGTTCTTGGCATAGAAACTTTTTGAACAAGCTAATGTTGTTTGTTCAGGCTCAAGCTCAGGCTTTTAGGCACTTGGAAAGAGCACAGCCAGAGTGGTCCTGAGCAGTGTCTGTTCCTCTGTTTGGCCCTTGAACAAACCAGGGAATAGGAGTTGGGAATGAGATGATCTTTACAGATCCTTCAACCCAAACCATTCTATGATTCTATGAACTTGGTTCCCATGAGACCAAGTACTCTATAAATAGTCATTATTGATTTAAAAAAAACCCAAAACCACAACCTGCAAAATGGTGTCAAAGAAAGTTCTTTCAGCAGAGATAACACATAGGGAAGGTACAATCTTCTGTTTTTAAAGTGAGTGCTGCAGTGTCACACTGACTAGATGATGTGAAAGGAACTGGGACAGGGCACAGCCTGTGGAACTTCTGCTCAGGATAGAATCTGAGCTTGTCCAGTGTTTTATAGGCCCAGTCTTCTCCATCTTGAAAGAGACTTCAATATTTTGCTGAATCAAGTCTCATTGTTTCCCTTCTGATGGGGCCACTTAACCAGGCCAACTCAAAACATGCAGACAGCATAGCAGAAACTAAAAGCTGCTAGGAATACTTAGTCAAATACTCATCAAATCAGCTTTACTCTGGTCTTGACCTTTCCCCCTTCAATGGTGTCCTTCTTGGGACATCAGCTATTGGCTGTTTAGGGTTGCTTGTCCATACCTCTTATGTTGAGGAGTTTAACTCTCCTCAACGTTCTGCTCTCTATAACGTTTTATTTCCCTTGTAAGCCTTCATGTTCTCCCTCTGTTTGTATGGAGTCAAAGAGGCCCTGGTTTTCATTCAGACTGACTGATCTCCACAGGAATTTTGCCATTTCTGGACTATCATGTTTCTCCCAAATCTGTTTTCTAATAGTTACAGTGATCTAGGATTATCCAATAGCTCCTGCTTGGATGCTATAGTTGTGGGCCTTGACTTAGTTCAGTTTATGCTAAGTTTTAAAAGTTACAGCATTCCCAGGAACTGTTACTAGGTGTCATAAATCAGAGGCAGTAGTTCCAGGTACATCCCTGATGGCTCAGCAAAGCCTGTCTGCATTCTCCACAAAGGGTATCATTATCCTACAGACCCCAGTACCATATAACTCACAACTTGTAGCCTGCTCCACCTTTTCCAGGACTAGCCAGACCTTCAAAGGATAGCAATGGGAAAGCAAAAGAGTGATGTTCAGCACTAGCCACCCAATGTCACTGGCTAACTGAGGTACCCTGAACTGAGTCACATGAGTAAAAACTCCTTTACCTGCCTTAAAATTCCCTCTGGCAGTCAGTTTCAGTGCTGGATTGCAGATGAGCCTCTGGGACACAAAGAACATTTCACTGGGCTATGACCTATCTGTATGTTGTGTCACCTCACTGTTGGATAACTACTAGGTCACTCAATCAAGTCTAAACTGACTTGATTGGCAAGATAACAGGCTTAAGTTTTAGACTGGGTAGCAACAGGGGGAAAGAAATGAGTGTGGAAGTGATCCCTACACTCTTCACAACCCTTTTGTTTAAGTGCTGCAGTATTGTTACACTGATTGGGCTTTGGCATTCTAAAAGTTGCCGACAGACAAAGCAGAAAACTGTTCACTTTTAGAAATTATTGTTTTTGCAGAGATGCTGAAACTGTTGCCTTTCTTACTTGTCAATAATAAAAGAAAGTCCAATATTTTTGCATAAACATGTGGGAATTGTTATGGATAGAGGAGGGGACAAGGGTAAGACCGAAAGGGGCTATGAGAGCAGACCAAGTCTGGAGATAACCTGATGATTACATTTTTGTGGTTTCCTTCAAAGTCAAAGCACCACAAGTGAGTATAAAAGAAGGAAGCAAAGGAAAAAAGGTTTGATGATTGGCACAGGCGGTTTTAATGAGAACTGATCTTAATGTTTAATACTATGGTATGAAGAAAAAAATAAAAGAACTTGTAAAGTCAGACAGCACTTGTCTTTTAAGAGCATCAGAAATTCAAACAGCAGAGCTTTTGAAATCTGTGGATATAGCCTGGAAGGTAGTTTTACTGACAGGTAAACTCCTGATGTGGTTAATCCTTCTTAACTCTTTAAGTACTCAGCAGAGCTGCAACACGTTCTGGCTGTGCTGCTGTACTTCCAGAGTTCTCTTCTACCATGCCTTTCCACTTACCCAATGGTAAAAGACCTTTTTACTTTCTAAAGAAAAAAAAAGCAAAAAGCATGGCATTCTTCTTTACCATGGCATATTAGCTGAGGAACTATTTTCAGTGAGTTTGATATAAATGTACATTACTTGATGCCTACTATAAATTTAAATTATTTAAAAGATTTGCTTGCAGTGGATGAACTTTAAAAACATCAGAATGTATGTAAAGCAGACTGGCTTACAGTGTTCCCCAGCTCACTTTTATGCCTAGTTCCTGCTGGCCAGGCCGGTGTATTCTTGTTTCTGCATTTTAGATCATCCAGTTTAATTTCTAATCTGGAGCCCCTCTTACTCCACAATTACAAGAGTTGTGTCTATGGGTTTCCACTCTGTGAGGTTTAGTATTCTCTGCTTCATTCACCCACATCAAACTGGAGGCAAGTGCAGACAGCAGCACTGGAAAAGCCTATACAGGTATCTGCCATTTGTTCTGTAGCTCCTCAGACTGCTGACTTCATCGCTAAATGGTAATCAAGTTTTCCACCTTTTATGTAAAACATGCTCTAAGCAGGACAATACTTCTTCCTAAACTACTAACTATACATTTGTGTCAAAAGACTTCTTTTAAAATACTATTGTTTTCTTTTGGAATTTCTACCTACTTCTAAAAATGGCTCAATTTCTTTTAAGAAGCTCAAAACACTATAAAAAAGTCCACTGTCCTTGCCTAGTAAACTGATTCATAGTTTCTGTAGTTCATACTCCTGCCTTTATATTACTATATTCCTGGATTATTTTTCAGAGAAGGTCTTGAGGGACATGCTGAGAATTATAAGCAAGGCATGTTGATGGAAGAATCACGAAATCCTGGTCAGAGGAAACACAGAGTGAAACACTGAAGGGCAGATTTGGTCTTCTACCTTCAGTTGTGACTCCCTGTTTATATCCCATACAGATGGGACAAGGAAGCAGAGCTGGGGAGTGAGTGAGGTGATTTGGGAGATGCAGGATTGGTGCACTAATGCTTTCCTGCTGTGCAGAAGAGGCAGTGGCACACACTGAGGTCCTGCATGTACCTCTTGTGGGGTCAGTGGGACTGTCTCCCTGCTTTGGACCTCAAGTTGTTAAAGAGAGGTAGTTTAGCTCAAATTGCAAGGCAAGGAGAGGAGTGGGATAATGTACCCGTGGTTTGGTTGGGTCCCACCCCTGTAATTCTGATGGGAACATTCAGTATGGGACCCCTGAAAATTCAATTTTTCTTTTTAATGGAAAATGCTGCTTCATGGCAGGGTACCTGGCCAGCCTTGCGCGTGTACTCAGTGAATTGCCAGGCTTTCAAGTGACCCTGCTGCTGCAGTTCAGCTGCCAGGAAGCAGGAGCAGGAGGAGCATTGCAGGGTGGCTGACACAGCCTGATGTTACAGCACTGTCTGCTAAACAGTCCAGATTAGTATTTGAAGCTGCTGCCACCAGGATGCCCGCAGAGCTTTCATGGGTCAGCAAGCAATGATTTTGAGGCTAATTGTTATTGAAGACGACTTCAACTTGTAGGACTTTGAAGACAGTTCCTTTTTTTTCACTGATAACAAAAGTCTCTCACATGGCAGAGAAAGGATGGCTGCCTGAAGCAGGTGGGAGAAAATTTCCATTAGGGAAGAAGTCCTGGGCTTTATATACTGATAATTGTCCTGAAATGCTTCACTATTCCATGCGAGCTTGATCCTCCAGTGTAATTCTGCAACAGAACTGTCAGTGGGAGGTTTGCATTTTGATTTCAGGGAAAAAAAGGAATGATGACTTTGTTTTGTACAGATTATATAAGCTCCTGAAATCCAATTCTGCTTTTCCATGTGCAAATAGAGCTTTCACTGCTACAGCTGGATTTATATTAGGGTTTTCTGAAATACAGTTTAGCCCACTGAGATTTTAGAACTCAGTATTTTAGATGACTATTTTATTTGTGTGTGTGCCATTCTTCACTAAATGTATCACAAAGAAGCACCATGTCTCATGTCAGTAAATTAAGTACGTTGGCCAGCTGATTAATATTTTCCTGACACTTATCAAATATGGCTACACAGGCAACTGAAATAATGAGAAGTATTTCAAGTGAAGAACTTGGGACTGATTTCAAGCCACCTGACTTCACTTTGGTTTTGCTCTTTAAAATTACCTAGAATTTTTTTTAATAGCTGGATGAGAGCCAGACCTCTGGCTCCAGAGGTAAAGGGCAAAACCTAAAAAAATCCTGTCTGAACAGGCAACTCCACCCTCTTCCCCAAGTCAGCTTGGCCTTCTGACAGAAAGTGTGCTCTGAAGCAAATTCATTCATTGCCTTGTTTTTGGATCAAACTCAAAATTCTGAACTCATACCACAGAGAGACCATTTCCATGAAATCCCAGCATGCTAGTTTATCACCCTTTGTCATTCTCTATAATCTGATAAAATTAACATTTGGACAGTGATTAATCAAATTAATAATTTTAATTGCTTTTATCAAAGAGGAAAGAAGGGGCTTGGTGTGCTAATGCAGCAGTGAGGGAGACCATTTTATTCAGGTATCCAAAATAAGAGGAGTGAAACTGTCCCCTGAGATAGACATTTGAGCCCCACCAAAATCAGTCAGAGGGAGGAGTAGTAAAGGATTCCACAGGATTCTGGCTGCAAATCAAGGTGCATATGTATATGTGCATGTGGTGTCGGATTAAGAGGCTGATTCCTTCCTGGTAGTGGTTTGGGAAAAGCCAGAATAAGAAGACAGACTTGGGAGCTCAAAAGTGCTGACACATCTGACAGTTTAGATATGGCCTGAGGCTTCCCAGATGCAAGAAAGCCACCAAAAGCTACAGCAACTGATCATCTGCCAGACTTGGGCTCCTGCATAGTCAATGGTGGGCAGGAATGGTGGTCTCTCCAAGAGATGTCTAATGTGTGCAGTACACTTACTTCTTTCCAGTGGCTGCATAAGAAACCAAAGTGTGAAAGCTCTACATAATAAAAGATTCAGGATGATTCAACTTCATATGAAGAGTCATCTGAAATGCCTTACATGATAATATGAGAAGATATGGCCCAAAGGTGACCATCAAGTAGTGCTGTGGTTCATTCTGCAACACCCTTTTCCATTACACTATTAAGTTAATTATTCCATCCACTATTAAGTGGATCTGATCAGATCCTATCAGCAAGGCTTCTGGGGAAGGGCAGAGGTACCTGCCTATAGCAACACCACCACCACCACCACCACATGCTCCTTTGCATTTTCCTAGAGGTAGGCTTCAGCTGGACCTTGGGGGAGATGGTGTTCAGCTCTAGGCCAAATGAAAACCAGTGGAGTCTGAAGTTGCATGCTGATAGGAAGGTATGACAGGTAAAATAATTTGCTCCAAGAGGCAGAAGGACTGGGTTGTACCCAGGTTGTCGACAAGCACATGGGTGTAAGATATTCAAGGTACAGAGATGTATGTGAAGGCACATAGCACAGAAATGGGAACCTTTGCTGTTTAAAATTTGATTTCTCAAAAAAGCTCAACAGACCGGAACAGCACAGCATACCAGAAGAGAAGATCAGCATGTGAAGAGCATAAGAAAAGAAAAGACAAAGGAGAGGGATGAGGAAGGCACTACCATTGATTCATGTACTAGTAAAGCAAAACTGAGCATAGACACACAATGGGTGGTCTGTCACTGAGGGCACACATGATCTCTGGCTCCATTAGACCCTGCTAGTGGTTATGTGGTGGCCCTACTACCAGTCTGCTTACCTCTGAGCCTCCTTCTGATTTTGGCATTACCATCATTACTTAAACATTAGGCAGAGGGAGACAAGCATGGATGGGGATACACCAATGTTATTACAGTTATTCCAATCCCTGCCCATCTGAGCACAACTTAGGCATAGGTGCAAGAGGAGGAAGCTAGTCATTAGCACCTCCCCTCAGTGGAAGGATTTGAGCTAAAGAAGGCATGAAGGATGAAAAAGCTAACAAAATCCAGCTCTCTGTCCAGACCCTTATTAACTCTCTTAGCAGCAAGCAAGCCATCTTCTAGGCTTTAGCTGAAACCAGCTTATGTTTTGCTATGTTTTAACCATTCCAAGACGGCTTCCATCTCTTGACACAATATCAAAAAATTTGCTCTCCAAACAGCAATTGCTGTAATAATAACAATACTTATATTTCATTATTTAACCTCATGCTATTCATTCATGAGGATTAGTGTTTAATTAATTAACAACACTTAGCATTTCCACTTAGCACTTTACCTCTTCAAAGCATCGTACCGACACTACCTAATTAAGGGCTGAGCTCCACAGACACTTCACATCGGGACTTCCCTTTGACAGCTCTGCATCCAAGACCTGCTCACATGGTGTAGCTTGAATTAAAGTTGAAAGCCCTATTAACTTAATCAGGAACCAGGTAATGCCGTGGTTATCGAGTAACTATCTTTGCAAATTCTTCTTTTTTTCATGTTGCTTCTGGTTGCTTGCTGTTCACACAGGGATCTAATTTTTGGCTAATGTGATGGATGATAATATGAACCTTGTGTTAGTGTTGTCTACAAAACGCTCATTCAGCCGCTAGTGAAAATCTTATTCTCAGTCACCTGGTTGAACTGCCTTTAGCTAGAAAATATGTTAACCACAAAAACATTATAAAATGTAAAGCGAGAGTTTTTAAAGGGAGATGGTGCTTTCAATCCATCAGTCAAATGCCTGCTATGAAAGTGCCTTTCTTGTAAGCACCCCAGGATGCTACACAACATCAATAGACAATATAAACACAAAGCTTTTATGGTTCACTTTACAATTGGACATTGACTCTGAACCTGTGAAACAGAAAGGAATTGAATTTCATGACCAAAGAGGATAATGTGCACAGGATTAAGTAGACAATGCTGGTAGAAGCAGGAAAGCAATATGGCTTTGGATGCTGATAGTGAGATTAAATTTACAAGTAAGAAACTAAAGGAATAAAACAATTCTGACTAAAATCTTGTTAGCTAGCAGAAGCACTTAACACTTTTTATCAATCCACTATTTTTTTTTCTGAGCCCACTGATTGACTGAGCCTTGACTATGAGAACTGAACAAAGAGAGCCTTAAATATGTAGTAGCTCCAGCCAAGAAAATTATTCAGACAATATGGAAATACACTTCTGATGCAGTTGAATGGGGAGAAAAAGAAAACATTAATCACAATTCAAGAACTTGTCTAGTGTCTCAGAGGATGTTTTCACAGGGCAGTGGCTGGCAGGGCAGCAGCCTGGGGCTACTGCTGCTGCTGCTGAAACCTGCTCCAGAAGAAAGTGAGTGATCCAAAACAGCAATGCAGCTTCCAGTTCTGAGTGGTACTGTGGTGTGTCACATGTACATCAGAGCTCACCCAGCTCAGTCAAACAGCTTTCTCAGGAAGCCCCTCTTGCCAGATGAGCCACAGCTTGATAGATATCAGAAATTTAAATTGTTTGGTTCTTTGAAAACTGATTGTCTTGAACAAAATCAGGCCCCACCATTCTGGCACTGAAATATTCCACAAGGATAGCTGTGTATTACTTATCTGCAGTGTCTTTGTGCCCAAAATGTGCTGTGTTCATATTACTAGTAACTTCTAAAATCCCAAGAGTTTAAAATAAAGATCAGGCTTTATTATCCCTTAATGCAATTTCATTTAAGCTGCAGATGAATGAGACCCTTATTGCCATATTCAGCCTCAAGCTGACAGCTAAATACCAATCCATGACTTTTTTGTACATGTGTGATTGGAATTCAATACTTGCCTTTCATCTTCTCTGCACTCCCCACAAATTCTTCTCCCCTTACTCAGCTTTATCTTCAACACTCCAGTATTCTCTTGCCCGCAGTCACCACTGCCCAGGACTCCCTTGTCTCACACACCAAACAGCCTATCTAGCCCCAGTGAGCCAACATTTAAGCTGTCCATCCCTTGGCTATCCTGCAGCCTTTTCTAATCTAGGAACCATCTAACCTATTTTCTAACATTTTCTTTCTTAGGTTTAACACCTAGGAACCATCCCAGACCCATTCCAGCCTGCCCACAGCCACTCCTCTGGACTACCTTTGTGTTGGTTAAGGCTGGGTCTAGTGATGTATACAGCTACATGTGAATTAGGTAAATCGTGCACCTTTCTCATTATGAGTTTCCTGAAGTGTAATGCTCAAGACATAAGCAACAGCTGTGGTCAGCTGATTAATGTTAATACCTGTTAATTAGCACACACATTGAATCAGGCCATTAACAAAAGCATTGGGAAGCTACTATGGAAGCTGATTCAAGTTATCATCTAGGTAACTGCTTCTTTTTCCAGCAAAAGGCTGTCACATGAGCCCTTCTGATCACTTTCATATTTACATTTGCTATGCATCTGTTCCAGCATCTCCAAGCCCTGATGTCTTGGAGGAACACATGCTGGGATACTTCCTGAGTGTGGTCAGCTTCCAGTACAGGAACTCTGCCGTGTGCAGCTCAAGATGTGAACCAAACGCAAGCATAAAACCAACTTGGTAAAGGCAAGAACCTGACATTTGGAAGGCAGTTCTCTAGTGTATAAAAAAAAATTAGATGACTTATATAATTAGGATTTTACATCCCATTGTCCTGTTTTACTCAGCCTGTACAATAAATCAGGTTGGTCTGTTTAGTCTGTCCCATGGAGTGTTGGGGTTTCAAAGTTTCACAGGACTGTGCTATTTCTGCTGTTCTGCTGCTCTGTCTGAAAGAGGTCACAGACAGACGGCCACAGAGTAGTCAGCAACAGATCCCTGGTGGTCATGAATGTAAGTTCCAGCATGTACTTCCTCCCTGCTTCCAGTGTCTAATGTCCTTGGGACATTTTATACCTTTTGGCTATCACAGCCTCCTCCAGCAGCGAATTTCACAAGTGATATTGATTGCACTAAGTTGTACGTGCACTTCCCCTGTTGCTTCATCAGAGGAAAGTGTTCCTGCTCCTGCACCACCACAGTGCATAGTATTAGCCTTGCAATTTAGCCTGCGCAGGGAGTGCTGAATGGATTGTTTGATGGCTGAGAAACAAGACATCCTCATCTCTTTACCTTGTGAAACTGCTCAGCACTAGAGTTAATACTGAAATGAAGGCCCACTAAAGGGCAAGGTATGCTCCAGGGCAAATATGATTGAGGGTTATTACACTAGCTGTATATTTTACTTACAGTTCTGTCACTATGCTCATTCTAACCACAGCCTTTCAATTAATTGATTATTAGGACTTGACAGACAGTATTAAAATATTTCTGACAACAGCATTTTCACAAGTAGAATTATTTGTCCCAGCCCAACTTAGATTTCTTACCTTTGTGGTCCACAATTTCACTGTCCAGTCAAATGATGATGTGACGAAGAGATGGGAAAAGTCTATTGGACCCACGGCCATGTGACAATTGATTCCTGTGACAGGTCCTTGGTGGCCTTCAAAAATTTCACCAATGCCAGCTTTACTGCAGGAAGAAGAAGGATTTTCATGCAGAGAGTGATTTACCACCTAGTGATTTAACATAACTTTTCTTTACTATTAGGGTCCTGTTTCCTTTTTAAGCTCTATTTAACCTGCAAATCTTTCTCCTTCTGCTAAGGCCTTTGCCTGCAGAGGTTTACTCCAGTGGGCAAAATTAATGCTCAGAATTGAGCACAGGGAGAATTTCTCTTACTTCTGAAGACTTACCTTACTCAATTCTACATACACTGTCTACTCCTGTAGATCGAAATAACATTCCTGTATAATTATAAAAGAATTCTAAATTGTAATTATACTATAGCTTATGCCTCTCAGTAAGCCATTATCACAACGAATAACTATTAAAATAAAAATGCAGATATGTTAATGACTTATCATGGGCAATTCTTTTTCTCTTAAATACCTGAGATAACTTTTCATAGCAGTCAATCAAATCACTAGGAAGCAAATGCTTTTTCACAGAAAGTGAAGAAACTGATCCTGTGATCAGGTATCATACAGTCATTACTTTGAACAAGGGGAGATGTGCATTTCATCAGCCAGAGGCTGGAATAGCTATTAGGAAGGAAAAGTACAACGCTGCGTAAGAGAGAATGTGCACAGTTTTCTTCTTCCTGGAAGCAAATGATGCCAGATCAGTTGTCAGTGCTGTCTCAAAGTGTACACAGAAAAGGGAATCATGAAATTACCCTTTTAGCTAGATTATAGAAAAATTGCGAGTGGAAGAATATACATTAAAAATAGCCACAGCTCTGATGAGCCTGTCAGCCTGTGCCAGTGTGAGTACAGTGTACTGAAAGGAGATATGGAGCTGTGCCAGAGGAAACTGGTCCCTCATTCAGCTGGTGCAGTGTCCCCTCACCTCTCCTTTGTGGACAGGGTGGCCTCACTTATGTTTCCATGCCAGACCTTGCAGCATGTGCTGGAGCAGGGGCTGAGTCCTGCAGTGCTGGATACTAAGGACATCTCTTATTTTATCCCAGCTATCTGCCACGTAGTCAGTGGGGTAAGGGGAGTTCTGGAGATATCCTGGATGTCTGCTGTGCTTTGACACACCTTTTTCCAGAATGACATATGGCTCTTCACTGTGCTGGGCTGAAGGACACAGGAGCCTCTGGAAGTAAACCAGGGATGACAGCAAAAAACTCAGGAAAGACAGGCAGAAGCAGAAGAGCTTTTGTCAGTGGTCAGTGGAAGGTTTCTAAAAAGGTGTGCTAAAAAGAGGGTCTGACACCTTCCTCCTCTTGTGAGGAACAGACCAGGCAAGTCTGAAAGTTCAGAAGTGAGAAATGCCCTTGGGCATGCTTCATTCATCCTAACAGCTTAAGACTCATTCGATCCGTGAGCTGCCCCACAGCCTATCAGTATATGCCTAAATAGACACAATTTCACAGCACTGTCAATGATCAGGCTAAAATAAAAATATTTTAAAATAAAAAAACATTGAACAAAACATATGTAAAACAGTGTTTATAAAACATCACATAAAACATGTGTAATAGAAGCCTTACAATCTTAAACCACTGTATCAATCTTTTTGGCCAACATAAACTCAGAATATGATAAAATATGAATTCAGAGAACATTGCGTACTACTGGTGGGGATGAGCTCCAAGTCTGTAAGGGGAAAACCAGGTTTTTGTTCTTTAAAAAAGCCTTTCAAGTTTCCCAGAGATAAAACTACTACTGGAAGCTAACAGAGCACACTAGCCCCCTGCAGGTTTGCAGGGTGCCAAACAGGGAACTTGCAGTATCAAACTACAGCCTGGGTTATATTATGTGTGACCACAGTGTGAGAGAGCACAGGATTCTCTAGAACCCATGTGGCACACTGTGGCTGCATCCATGTTATCAGGCCCATGGTGGCTTTTCTCTGATTTATCCCTGGAGACTAAAGATGGTGCTGAGAATGGTAAAAATTAAAACATATTACCATCTGATAATGGTTTAGGCCTGATTACCCTGCAACAGAAGTGTCTCCTAGGGCCTCGTTTGACCTGTACAGACATAGACACCTACATCTCAGTTAGATGTATAAACCTGCACACAGCTGTGTAAACCTTCATCTCATAATCTCATCTCATCTCATCTCATCTCACGGGTGAGAAAGAGGCATTTCTGAGGGCCCAGCTGTCTTCTCTCCAGGCACATGACTCAAAAAAGTAAAGGAAATCAACATAAGAGTAATCATGTTGTACCCCACCAGCTGCACAGGGAGCCTGGGGTAACTGCTCCAGTATAACAGGCTGTAGCAAAGATGCTCAAAGTTGGAGAGGTCCTGTGCTGGTCACAGGAACAGCACAGACATTGTTGATCCAAGAGAAGAAAACATTGAACACTCTCCACACACACTTGGCTGTCTCTCATTTACACAGGTACACAATGTTTTATAAGTACAAAATGCTGAACTTCACCTTCCATGACGACAGGCTGTGTAGACTGTTCCCTCTTCACTGCCCACGACAAAGTTATTGACATCTCCAGTTGGGAAAGCCATTCCTGTGACCGCCACTGGTTTGGACTTATTGTATACCAGCTCCATGCTCTCCTACCAAAACAGGTTTTGTTATTGCGGTAGGATCAGTGGGATCCTTCTTTTGTTAGTCTGGGTTGGGTTTTTTAAAACTGATTTCTAAATATTACATGGGGTAGCAGGAGAGGAAGACAAAATCATTTGACCCAGTCACATTTGGTTTTTACATAAGATGTTGTAAGAAGATGCAGTGTCACAAACCAGGATGCTCCTGCCATCCCCAGTGCTGTCTGTCACACATATGAGACTGGCAGGAAGGCACTGGTCTTTTCTGCATCATCTTAAATCAGCCAGAGATGACAGGTGAGAATTTAAAATCTAATGGTGCAGAAACTAAAGATAATACCTTAATGGTTACATTTGCCAGCCTCAGGCTTTAATAAATCATGCAATACCCTTCCATTTACATTCTGGAAATCAGTTGTCAGGAAGCCCTTGCAATATTGTGTGCATGTGAGGCATTTATTTCACTGTGTCATTTGTCCCTTTGCAGAACAAAATTAAAAAGTTGGGGTCCTGTCACCACCATTTTAAGCATTGCTTTTCAGGGATTTTCTGAGGTAACCATAAACATTCCCTCTAGACTCCACCATCAAGCTACAAACCAGCAGGAATGTTTTCTGTTTTCATTTGGTAGCTATACTTTAAAGTAAATCAGCATGCCCATTTTTGCAATTGCAAATACAATCACCGTGCAAGTTTGTGGGTGTTGCAAGATGTGTATGCTTTGAGCAGATTTTGCACAACTTTTTAGTTTTTCAGCCTAAATGGTACAACCCAAGAATCCACAAAAGGCCTGAATGATTTCACCATTTTAATTTTTTGCTATTTAAGTGGTTATGTTCTCTATGTTTAAAAGGTCTATGCTGCTGTTCTTCTAGGGCCAAAGCCTGTAGGGTTTTTCTCAAAAGGGCTTTTTTCCTGAAAAGAAAATGGGTATCCCTGTGAAAGGAGAGCAATGCAAATCCACAGAGAAATACTTCTGCTTGGTTTATGCTTTTCTTTTAAATAAATTTAGTTATATTATAAAGTCAAAACAAGGCATGGAAAATGCATTGGGAGACCACCCCATATTTCTGTAAACATGTGAGTGAGAGAGAGAAATTCTGTTAATATGGGAGAGAGACCATATATTTTTGTTAAAACCTTCTGGGGTGAGATCATCATTTAGTGTCTCTGCAGAGACATGGGCACAGACTGTGGTGGATCCTCTGCTCCCAGCGCCCACACCATGACTGTACACAAGTGCTCTGGAGCTGTGTCTTTGGAAAGTTTCAGACTGACACACATCAGCAACACTTTACTCCTCCCAGTTTAAAGCTATGGCATGCAGCTTGATGTCCTGTGCCTCTCTTTTCTAGATCACCATGAGCCATGTGCCAAACTTCAGTGTAATGTGGGGTGTGTTCCCATCTTTGCTGAGAGCCAGATATGGAGCAGGGAAATTCCATTTGAGTGATGAGGTACTGGAACTCAGATGTTCACAGATCTGTGCTTCAGACTTTAGTATTCCAGTAAATGAATATGCAGGGGTGGGATTTATCTTCTTGATGTTTAGGTGAGAAACTGTGGAAGGGATTAGGGTGCCTGAACATTAGATGCCTGGGCCATTTTAGATGCCTCCATTTCTACTGCAGAAGAGTATTGGTTTCTTACAGCCCTATTGTGCCTATTGGGCACAACTACCAGCCCAATACTGTTGCCTTATAAGAGCAATGTGGTCGAAATTTGAAGTTGGTCTCACTTTGAGTAGAGGAGTAGATGTGATGACTTCCAGAATCCTCCTCCACCCTAATATAGGACAGTTCTGTGTCCCAGGGTGGGTATCTGAAATGGCTTTTCACACTTGGATGGAATGAGTCACCCTCCAGAAGTTCCAGCCTCTCTCTACCTCAACTTTACAGAAAACTTGAATTTCTAACTTAGACTTGACACATCAACTTTTAGATGGCGAGGTTAGGATAGAGGAGTCCTACCTCTTGTGTCAACACTGAAAAGCAAATAAATCAATAGTAATTGCACATTAGTGCATGATTAATGGAATCATTATTGGGAGTTTCTATGTAGCATTTTGAAACAAGATCAGATCCCATGATGCTTAGTAAAAATTATATTAATTTTTTTTCTAAGAAATTGTGTATAAAAATGAGTGATGTGTTGGAATAGAAAATGTGCTTCTTCAGAAGATAACACTTAAAAGATGCTTTCTATACACCTTTTTCAGCATTGGATTCTTTGTTTAGTTTCCATTATTATAATCACTAGTGGTTTGGGCAATTTTCCTGTGTTTCCTTTCATTTCTGATACAAAGGAGAGGAGGGGGGGAACAGACAATAGTAGCAAACATTCCAGAGAGGGAGAATTAGTTCTAAAACTTTTGATTTTCATTGTTTGTTCCTTTGGCTACTGAAGGCTGCCAGCAAAGTAAGTTTCTGAGTTTCTGACTGTGCCTTGGAAACCTGCAGTGCCTAGGGTGTGTTCAGCAGCAGTGTAATCTAGTCCTTATTTGTTAAACAATGCTGTAGAATAAATGCAATTTATACCACAGGCGACTTCTGTAATTACCATGCTTTAAAATGGACTATTTCATTTTCACTTGAAACTGACCTATGTATTAACGTATTACAATAATTACATGATTTGTGGTAAAGGAAATGGGGTTTGGCTCTTAGCACAGACTGCTGGAAGCAAGCTGTACTCTTTCAAGTGCATCCATTGGTTTTAGTTTGTAAAGGATGTGAGATTTTGGCTTTTAGGAGCTCTGTTCCACTAGGCAGGTATCCTGCTCTACCAAAGACATTTCTCCCCCCCACATCAGTGAAAACAAACCCACCTGTGGAGTTGAGAGCATGTCCAAGCTCCAAGAGCACATTTTGCCATCCGTAGAGACAGTAATAAGATTGTGTGCATTCTGTGTTCCAACTACATTCACACAATACACAGGATGCTGAAAATACAGAACACTGGAAGTCAGAGAGCCATTCTTACATTTTCACAAACAAATTTCTAATGTCTTATATGTTATTTTAAAGAATGATTAAGTAGTCACACAATGCCTGGAAAATATAAGACTCAGCTTTTGCCAGATAGGAATTGTTTTGGTTGGGTTTTTGTGTTTCTTTTTCATTTAAATTTTAAGAAGTATGTTATGGAGGTGGAAATGTTTTCAAAGTTTCATTTTCCTCATAATAAAACAGTCCAGCTGAGTAATGCTGTGAAAATACTGAATTATGTGGATGAGATTTCACCCACAGGGACATGTATCATTCTACTGATGGCTTTTGACACTGAAAATAACCAGCAGAAAGAGGAAAACTGTCCAAACGGAATCAAAATGAAAACTTTATTCAAGAAAACAGCTGCATAAAACTTGGACTCTGTCAGAATTTGGCTTGCATGCTAAATATTTGCAAATGTACTCCAATTGAAGAACAAGAACAAGCCCATCAACGTTCTTCAGCATTGGCCAATACACCTTTTAAAATCTGTCATTATAAGTGGGGAGTGACTAGATTTAGGGTGCTACACCTGGTTCACCATAGTGCAGTCATTCCATGGAGGCTGAATTCCAGTTAGTGTGCATAATGAAACTTGGCCTATTCCTTTTCCAAGGAACCTGGTAACATTTTGAGCCTAAAGTGTCATCTGATATCTGATGGTGACATATGAGGAAAGGGTCAAGTTCAGCCATCTCTAGAGTGAAAAATCAGTCAGACTGAACAATAAGATTTCATTTCCTTTGACCAGTACAAGTGATACTGCTAAATTAAGGGTTAGAAATATAAAAAAGTCAAGCAAAGAAAAATGCAATTTTTCTGCTGTGCTTAGCAATAAATAGAAGACCTGTATCTCCAGAAAGAAGAAAGCATTTCTCTCTAATACTTTGCTTAATTAAAGAAAATTAGGACCAACCTGCAAGAGATCCCTAGGGAGTTTCTAAGCCAACTCCATGTAGTGTTAGGAATGTAGCATTTGGTCCTGCTGAAAGGAATGGCAGCACTCCCACTTACGTCAAGATCCAGCTGCAGGTCACCTACCCAGTCAGTGGAGAATGGCAGAAATCCTCAAGAGCTCTGGCTCACTCTCAGGTTTGATAGCTGAATGGGCCCAGTAAATGTCCCCTCTCCAAGAGCAAAAGGTGCAACACCTGCACAAACAGTGTTTGTGCCCACATTGAGATGGACTATGGAATTGCTGCTGAAATAGTACTTTGTGCTTGGAGGCAACCTGTACACACCAATAAGTCATAAGGTCTGTTTAATGCCAATTTTTTTCTTTCTCTTAAGATTGTCAGGCACCTGCTTTCTCCCAGATCATCAAATGCACCCCAGTTGGTCCCTCACAGGGGTCTCACACTGTTAGCCTCATATCATGGACTGTCTTGCTGTTTAGGGTAAGCAAATGACCCCAGTGCTAAACATGATTACTGTATACTGATGTGTGAAATAAGCATAAACATATTTTTTTCATGGGCTTTTGACCTCCAGTAGACCAAACAGACAGAGTGGGTGGGAGGAAGCTACAGCAAGCAGTGGAATATCTAGAATATTTAGTGAGGGGGAAAGAGTGAGCCATGTCTTTCCAGCAGCATCTCAGTGTGCCAGGCCTGGCTTGAATCAGGGCTACCAGCCATCAATTTCATGCACAATAAAACTTATGGCAGAAATGAAAAGATGTAAGGAAAGCAGATGAAAAAGACAACCAACTGTATGTAACAGAAAGTCTAAACAGGCTCCTTCCTTTCAAAGGGTTGCTGCCAGCTTGCTTTTATTTATCTTGGAAATGAAATCATCATGCAAAAAGGTTTTGTCTTAATTAAAATTTCCTGTTGTCCCAAGTGCAGATGTGTGGTGGGTGTGAAAGGAAATTAGTGAGTAAGCTGTGGGTAGAATTCTCTTTCCTGGTGAATCCAGACAGTAATCAGTGATACTAAATTTCAGGAAGGTTTAAGTCAGGGAAAACAACACGATCTATCTGTTTCAAATAAACAAAGCAAGAGAGAGAGGAGAGAAAAATCCTTTTATCACACACAGCATGAGTTTAAATTAAAAAAAAAAAGACTATTCAGCTCACGTATCTAGCAGTACAAAAAGTAGCATCACTAATGTAGTATTGTCTTAATTTAATTTTTTTTTCTTGGCCGCTAGGATTCAAGCCAGCCTTTTGCAACCAAGACCTCATTTACAGTTTATGTAAGTAATTCCTATGTATGAATATAAAGTAAACAATTCTTAATGTAAAATCTGAGCACTCCATAAAACATCCTCATGTTAGACTGTAAAAACACTTATTTATACCAATCCATGACAGCACATAAAGTGCCCATCCACAACTGAAAGTAATTTATTTATATTTTTCAAAAGGAAAACACTACGTATTCTTCTATTGCAATAACAAAACTGTTTTAATATATAATTCCAGGAGGTACAATTTTGCCTTAAATTATTTTTGAGTGTAAACAAATTACTTCCCATTAATCTTTGCTTTTCCACTAGATTTTGAGTCCCAGTTGTTCAATTTTCAGTGACAGTCAGCTTCTTGCCACTAGTTTTCTGGTCTGCTACATCTCTAAATTGCACTTCCAGGAAAGACTGTTTCTTTTCATGCAGATTGAACAACATTACTGGCAACAAAAGGAGCAAAAACATTAGGGAAATGAAAAGCAATGTTGAAGTTGCAACCCATGGCACAGATCATTAGATAATTACATCAACATTCATGATAGTGGAAATTTAGGGAACAATATTTGTATTGCCTGGCCCACTAAGCATGTCTGTGCACACCTGTAATTTTTAATATAAGAGACTTGCAATCATAATACTGGCCCCATACTGAATCTTCAGCAGTAATTCACATGGCATGGCTTCTGGAGTTGTCTTTTAACTCCAGGGATTATGTTGTCACAGTCAAGTGAAAGCTGAACCTTGATCTGCAAATTCCAAGTACTAGAATCACAGAATTGTAAAAGCTGGAGCTGCAAAAGTACGATCACTTGTCTGATCCTTCATTCTGCCAAAACAAGATTATCATCTTATCTCTCAGAGTGCTTTGTCGAGTTCAGTTCCTTATGTTACAAAAAATTTGTAGTTTTCTGCACCCTTATATAATGCTTTTGCATTTTTCTCCTCCTTTCTACTTTCCACTCAGGAATTGCTCTAAGCCCACTCCCAGGATAAGCTACTCCACCTCCCATCTGATGAAGAGTCTGCCCATGCCCAGACTCTGGAGGAGGAGAGCTCAAGAATGCACAAAGTGTTTGCTCAAGAATGCACAAGTCTATGGCAGATGTCAGTGCCATAGCAGAGTGAGGACACTTTATCAGACAACCCAGGCTTGTCTCTTCCTCCAGCACAATATGAGTGCTTTGCGATGTAAGAGACTCTCCTATCACAGACATCATCCTTGTACCACAGACAAAGTCTCTTCTTTCTCAGGCATTTTGTGTTACTGCTCTGCCCATTTATCTCCCAGACATCACTAGAGCCCATTGCCACCATCAATAATTATCTGTAAGTACCTGTATGTGTCAGCAAAATGCTCTCCTGCATCATTCTATTGAAAGAAACTCTCTCTCAATGTGCAGACTTTGCCCTGTGGCTCTGTCTGGAGCAGAAGACCATGGCAGGGCTCTGTTAGAAAACAGAAGCAAATTGTTCCACTCTTTCTGAGGGCACCAGAGTCTACTTATAGGAATCCACTGTGAGGCCCTCATAGGTGCCTAATCTGGTTCAAAGGAGAAATTTCTGTATACCAAGGCAACAATAACGACTCGAATCGTCTGCCATGTCAGACTGAGAGACATACAGCCTCCACAGTGGCCTGCCTCTCTTTACAGACAATGGGGACAAGAATTACAGTGCCACTGTGCTGGCACATAGGTGCCTCACTCAAGTGTTGTACTCAATCCTGCCCTCCTCCTTGGAAAGGAGAATAATATCCTGACTTGATTCTACAATGTGTGATGATTAAGCACTTAAAAGAGGTGGTTGTTCATGTCTCATATCTACTTTTTTCCCTTCAAAGGTCACACTTCGTTTTTCATCTGTGTGGCAACTAGCATTGTAGACACAACTAGGCAGCTGCCTTTCCCTGCTGACCATCTCCTCTAAGGAAAAAGGAGGTGATTTTTGTCCTTACCGTGTGAGCTGCAGCAGATAGGGGAGTTCTCTGAACTGGAGTGCGTCTGTGACTGCGGTTATCCCACAGGACAATTTGGCCAGAGTATGTTCCACCGACGACCAGGTTTGGGTGAAAGCGGGCGAAACAGACTGACATCACGGAGGACTGGAGGAAAAGAGGTAGAGAAGAGAGGGGTTACATGGTCAGCCATCTTCATGATCAGTCATCTTCTCTCCCTAGGGAAGCATACTGTAATTAGCATTTTGTATTTTAGGAATCACTGTATGAACTTTATTCATACTCCTTGCACAATAGTAATTCTACTAAAGCCAACATGACACATGCAAAGAACTAACTTTGACTCTAAAATGTGTTGTTCCATTGGTCCTAGGGAAAATACAGGATGAATCTGGGCATGATGCTAAAAACCTGAGATAACCTCTCCATGACAGTAATGGTAAAGTGCTTAATTTCTTTTCCAGAAGTGAGAACTTCAACTAACCAGATGCCAGCCAAACAGAGAATGGCATCCTGGCCCATGACATCCTATCGGGAGAGCTCTTCCCCTGTCTCTCCTCTAACTTTTAACTCAGGAAGCTTGAGGCAAGTCTGTGGGAAAAAAACCTCCAAAGTTCACTTCAAGGTGTGCTGTCTTGAGAGCATCAGCTTACAAACTGTGTCTCATTGTTGGATCAATGACTGATTCCTCTGCTACCAAGGTCTTCTAAGAACAAAGGGAACCACACTTTACACTGTTTAAGCAGAACTGAGTTTTTCCTCATCCTCATGGCAGCTGAGTTATCTTTGTATATTTTCTTTAGCTGGGGATCCTTAAGAGCCAGACTGGTGTGATGGGTACCCTGGCTACCCAGGTAGAGTGCCCCACAAGCCACTATGGAGATTGTTATCTATCCCAACTACCACTTTTCAATGCCTTTAAAATAACACAACAGCTGAAGTCCTCAAGGGAACAGTGCCCAGACCTTCATGTGCCAACAAGCTACAGCCAAGAGCAAGAAGCAGTAAGTCCTTCAAGTCTTCCATGCTCTTCTTAAATAATTATTTCCCAATTTTACATAATTGGTCCTGGATGATATGTCTTTATTTTAAGCAAATATTTTTTTATATTTTAACGACTGGATATTTTGAAGTGTTGGTATTCCTATCTGGGAACACACTTTACTCGATGACAAAGGGTTAACTTGAATATTACCATATTTCATTTGGATAAAAAGCATGGCAGACATTTCAGTAAACTTTGTTGAATTAGGAACACTGGAGCTACCAAGATGAACTAGAACCAGTGTCTACCTAGGTAATGGCCCTGTCTCTGGCAGAAGTGAATGGGGTTGTAAAACCTTTGACATGGGCAGGTGTGTTGCCTCCTTTTCCTACTGCTCCTCATGAGGATTTCTAGTTGCTAGAGACTGAATTGAACTCACAAGAGACTTGAAACCCCTTCTGATAGCGCTAGAATTAATTATGCTAATGCTTGATGCCTGTAACTAGGTTATTAAGAATAAAGCAAAATGGGAAGTTTAAACAGTTTTTATTGAATTCACATGGCTGCCTGATATAAATTGTTTAAAGCCAGATTATATGCTAAGTGAACTTAATAGACATGCTTACAGCATACAGCAGTATATTTATTACTGTGTTTTTTTGACCAAATAAGATAATCAAGACAATGAAAAAAGCTGCCATTACATTTTTTCTTCCCCACTCTCTTGGATCCTCCTGGCTGTTCACTTGACATCTTTATACTTTCCCCTCTTAACTAACGCTTCTGCATACATTTCCCTTTCGTTATATAGTCTAGCACCTAATGACTAGATGATTAGTGTAATAAATGCCTATTTTAGTCTGTATCTAAGTGCTTGAGCACAGCAATTCCATTATGGTCAGTCATAGCAATGAGAGGTAGCTTCCAAACACCATTTCCAAAGGACCTAGCTTTACAGAAAAGAAACTCCACCCCTAAGGAACAGGATGTTGGTACTATTAAGAGGGGTTTAAAATGCAGCTACACTGCAGCTGCCATCTAGTTTCCACAGATCTCCCCCCACATTATAATTAAAACGACCCTGCAGCACATGTTCTACATTTTATCTCTTTGTTTAATGGCTTTGTGAGTTGTTTTAATCAGCCCCTCTCATTCCTTATAACTAAGCTGACAGATATTCTTACATGAAGTGAAATAGCCAGATGATTTTAAAATAGTACAGCTCCACCACTGCGTACACCCCACAGCAGCTACAAGGCTCCACATGTATTTTAAGAAACCCCAATTCAAACAGTCATTCCACAACAAAGTTCCCAAGTTTGTCCCAAACAAACTTGGGAGACTCTGAAGCAGGGCAAAGAAGCCAAGTGGACAGTGTATTTTTAAAAGTTCTGCTTTCATGGTTAGCATGTTTTTGCATTTAGAATGCCAGAATACAGTTGAATGGTCAGGATATAAACTGCTAAAGTGTGTTTTTCATAAAGTTCAAAAATAACCTACAGACATGACATGGGCTTGAGCTCTCTGCACAGCTTCTAGTTTTATATCTCACTCCAAAGCAGCTTGGAGTCTTCAAAAAGGTGAAATGTTCACATCCTTTTAATTATGTCAGTATTATTTTTCTATCCAATAAAAAATTCTGTCAAATATTAGAATTTAACAATTTAAGGACTCCATTCCATAGCACTTAATACAGTGATTATTTTCTTAAAATTAATGGCAGTACTCAGATGAGTAAGGGCTGTAAGATTAAGCCCATTCATTTAACAACTTGAAAAGCATTCATTTCTTTGTCTTAATGGGAGAGAGTGGCTGACAGGTCTCCAGTCTGTCTGAACAGCTCTGTGCTCAAGGACAGCAGCAGAAACCATTCCCTGTAAGCCTCTTCTGCCCTCAGGCTGCCTCTTGTTTGCCTGTTCAAGAAATCTTGCTCCTCTGAAACAGCTTTGCCACTGACTTCAAAGGGGGAGGAACCAGCACATGGTCAGGTTTTTAAAATAACAGCATATCCTTGGTTGCACTTCTGCCACACCCTTCTAGGGAAATCTCATGGCACTTTCCAATAGCAATGGTAAAGCTTCCCAGTTTTTCAGTTAGGGGTATTTTATACTGCAGGTGCTTAGTTACCTGTTGTAGAGGACAGAAGCAGGTAGTTTCACAGTATATGGCAACAGCACATAAATAAATGTAGGAGGAATCATGTCAGAAGGCAATTTTCTACTGTGAACACTAAACTCCCTGTGCAATTCCACAGGGAGTTTAGTGTTCACAGTAGAAAAGCAGCATTTAAGGCTAGGAGATTCCCAGCATTATCTTTTTATGGGTGCCACAAAGCATCTGTCTGAGGAACTGTCAGGACCCACAAGAGACAGGCAAAATCACAGTGTCTGGCCATCTGCATTTCTCTGAATTGCACTGTGCAGCCAATCACTTCAGTATTTACCTCAGCCTAATGCTAAGGTGCCTTCTCCCTCTATGCAAATACAGACTACTGGTTTTTGCTTTTTCTGTCTCACCTTAGCTTTCTCAGTGGCCTTACTAAAGTATTTCTGGTGCTTCTGCCTTTGTAATCTTCCACTCAGATGTTGGACTCTTAGTGGGGCCACAATACTGGTGCTGCTGCCTCATCCCCTGTGCGTGCCCTGCCTCTCTGTGGAGGCGAGCAGATCTCCAAGGCCCAGAGGGGGAAACCTGAGTTAGTTTTATGTGGGAGGACTGCCCAAGCATAAGAGAGAGCTCAGGCTGCTAAACCTGGGGATTTTGCCTGGCACACAGGCAATCCTGTTTCTCAAATGCTAAAGCTTCTGCTCCCAGCTGCTGCAAGAACCGCGCTGAAAACATAATTAAGAAACAAAACATGAGATGTCCGTGCTCTTGTTACAGCAAAGAGAGGGCTGGGCCTCACAAACAGAAGTGTTGCCCAGGCCTTGGAGAGGTCTGCAGCTGGAGGGAGGAAGACAGCACCCTTTGCCCCCTGCCTTGGTGGGGGGGTCAGGTCATCTCAGCCCACGGGGAGGAGCGCTGTGGAACACGGCTCCACATCATAACCTTTTGTTCATCAGTCCTGCTCTGCCTCCCTTCTCCTTCCCTCCCTCCCTCCCTCTCTCCCCACTAATGCACTGATCCAAACAGGCCCCCAGCCCTCTTCAAGTGGCTGGCAAAGCTGTTTTTTATTTTAGAAGCCTAATACAGCCCAGATTTGGATTAATGATGGCATATCCCGCCAACCACAGGTACACGTGCTTGGGACAGACAGTCATTTAGCTTCTCCCTACTGAGAAGCCTGACCTCAGTACCCACATGTGATGTGTGTAAGGCCCTGGAGACTCTGCTGTCTCTGCTCATGTCCATACGCTCCGATGGCACTCTGCCCAGCCACCAGTCAAACAAGTTCACAAAGACCTGGGTGCTAAATAATAATAACTCTCAATAGGCAGTGACTACTGCCTTCAGCCAGATTTCTTCTGCAGGAAACCACCCCCGGAGCCAGTATTGCCATACTGGTGCCATATGCCTACGCCTGACACCAGATGTATCTCAAAACAATACTTTGTCAGTGGGAAGAAGCAATCCGAGGAGTTCACAGGGATTTCTAGGCTCCAGAAGACCAGGTTATATTGCAGCAGCTCTCAGGAAGCTCCTGGGTGGATTTTCTAGCTGACACATGCATGTGAAAAAGCACTGCCATCATTGGCTTGTTGCTGTGGGTCACTCTGACACAGACAACTGCAAGCAATGAAATCAACTGCAGCTGAGTTCACAGAATCATAGAATATGCTGAGTTGGAAGGGACTCATCAGGATCATCGAGTCCAACTCCTGCACAGGACCTATCAAGAATCACCATCTGCTGAGAGCCTTGTCCAAACACTTCCTGAACACTCTGTCAGGTTTGGTACTGTAACATTTTCCTTGTTCCAGTGCTCAACCACCTTCTGAGTGAAAAACCTTCTCCTGATATCCAACATAAATCCCTCCTGAAGCAGATTCATGTTGTTTCCTTGAGTCCTGTCACTGGTTATCACAGAGAAGAGATCCGTACCTGCCCCTCCTGTACCCCTCATAAGGAAGTTGTAACTGCAATGAGGGCTCCCCTCAGTCTCCTCCAGGACCTCAGCTGCTCCTCATATGGCTTCCCCTCCAGACTTTTCAGCATCCTCGTGGTCCTCCTTTGAACACTCTCTAATAGTTTAATGTCCTTTTTATATTGTGGCACCCAAAGCTGCACACATCATTCAAGGTGAGGCTGCCCCAGAGCAGAGCAGAGCGGGACAATCCCCTCCCTTGCCTGGCTGGTGATGCTGTCTGTGCCTGATGCCCCCCAGGACACAGCTGGGCCTCTTGCTGAAGTGGCAGATCCTTTTCTGTGCTTGAGGGACTGAGAGTAGAGGGACAAAGCTGTGGTACTGCTCCTTAGCTAAAACCATGAAAAGGTGCCATACTCATAGTCCTTCATCCATGGGAACTGAAGAACAGTGACTGAATCACTGATCGCTTATGTCTGCCCACCTGAGGAATAAATTAATAAAGAGGAAGGCCAGAAGTACAGATGCAACTTACTCATCACCTTTTGTTCTCAGTCCTGCTCATAAAGAGCATCATTTACAGAGTCTAAGCACTCACAGTCCCTCTGAGAGCTGCCCAACCTTCTTCTGACCAGGCAATCAGGAGACCTTTTCATTCCTGCATTGCTATGCATACATATATCTGGCCCCCTACATCACAGGAATGATATACTTCAACTGCAAATGTGGATTAAAACCATCATCTAGAAATAAAACAGCAACTGAATTATTAAAGAAAGCCATTTTTTGTGACAAGTTGTGGACTGAGAATAATAATGGAAAGTAGCAGTATCAGATCTGAACAGTTTCTCTGGTTTAGGGATCTTTCTCTGGTTTTGCACCACAAAAGGTGCAAGATATCTTAAAAGAGGCAGCTTTAGGGTGACTTTGCTCTGGCTACCCAGATAGCTGGTATTGTACATTGAATAGTTCCTTCCAAGAGTCCTGTTTATTTTTAGCACCTGCTACTGTGAATTTGGATATTTCTGTGTTTCATATAACTGTATAAGTATAATTAGTAATAATAAGAAAACAGCAGAGAGAATATCAGCAGAATTACAGCTGGTTTTGAAATTAAATTTGAAAGGGAAGTTAAAACATGATTTATGTGTACAAAACCCTGTACCAAAGAGGTAACCTCTTAATTCTAAAAGCTTCAAATTCCAAGACTTCTGCTCCCCTCCAACTGTCTTCCTATTAAACTATGAAACAACATCTGAAAGATTTTGTGCTGGAGATTATTTGTGGTACCATACAAAATTTGTCTCTACTAAAAATAAAATAAAAGCAGTTGACATCCTTCACATATTAAAAAAAAACAAACCAAACAAACACTTCTTCAACCCAAATGTCAGAACTCTGTTTAATTAAAAAAAGGAAGTTTATACTTGGTTATGGTGTGTGTCGACATCTACCCCTTTGATTTACAAGAGTATGGACGGGAAAGAACAGATTGCTTTATTCAAGAGAAAGAAAGGAGGGAGGGGGCCCAGTGTGACAGGAAAGAGTGTAGGCTGTATTAACTTCAGTGCTTGTTAAAACATGAAGGATTAATGGTAGAAAGGGAGGGAAGAATTGTGAATGTCTCCAGTTTAGGATCTTCAAAAATGTTTGGGGATTCTAAGAATGTCTCACCAGACCACATGAAAGCTGCACAGAGAGACTCAGCCACACGACTGCTCTAAATCCAAAGCTGGTATTGCTCCACTTATACCATCAAACCAATGGAGCTGAAATGTAGCCACAAATTAAATTTATTTTTATTGAAAAAGTACTAAGTCCTTAAAAATAAGGAAAAGAGTATGTCAGGAAATGCAGCCTTTCTTAGCCGAGTTTACTGGGTAGGTAACTCTGGCATCTAACCTCAGTGCTGACATCTGAGTATTGCAGTAGAATCAGAGCACTCTGCCCAAGTCTGCAGAAAGGCAATATCCAGCCTTATGACTTCATTTTAAATAGAGCAGAAAGCTGGAGCTTTCTGCTTTCATCTCTGTAACTGCAGGTTCAGCCCATGTAACTACAAGAGAAAAATAATCAGGAAAAGTGTTCACAAGCTGCCTTTGCAAACAGGAATCTACACTTCAGCCCTTCTGCAAAGTGCATTTGCTGTTATTATTAATTCAGCAGTGTTACGGTGACTCGGAAAAGCAGCAAAACTGCTCGCTGTATTGCAAATGCAGATAATCCTGATATTTCTCAAATCTAATACAGGGAGATCCTGTGTGCCTTTATCCATGACTACAAGAAGGAATTGATTCAGTAACCCTGAATTACTGCACACACATGCAAGCCTGAGAATACAGTCTTTGCTAAGCTTCATACTGTCTTTGTTAGACTGATGATGAGATGATTAAAGCCCGGAGAAATAAGGAGTAATTTCATAACAACAGCACATCAAAATAAAGTTTTCTTTCCACCCAACTTCTTAGACGCTAAGTACCCAAATATGTTTGTTTTCTCTGATTAGGACCTGGCTGCTTATCAGATCTCAGGGTCAAACAATTAATGTCTGCGTACTTGCACACTGGAGAAGCAAGCACTTCCTTGGTTTTTCTATTTTATTTAGGTCATGATACTCTACAGGTATTCATGAGCACTCTTAACAGTTTTGACTGAATTATTGACAAGCTTGAAGTGATGGGTCTACACCACCCTCTCAGACCTGGAGCCTGAGGGCATGTGTCTCTGGGTGGAGCACAGAGACCTTCTGCCGTCCCCGCTCATTCCACAGCCTGGCCACAATTTGGAGCAGATGGTGTCAGCTTGAGCATGGCAGTCTGGCATGCAGCTTGCATGCAGCAGGGCTCACTGGTTTCAGCTCAGCATTAGCCAAAGGCTTCTGGACAAGAGCTGCTATACATGTAGGGTCATGGTGTCACTGCCTGCCACCACTGCTAACTATAGCTGCAAGTTCTGTGGCACAGGGACTACTTTATTATGATGGGTTTGTAACAAAGTCACTACTAAAGCCTCTCAGTCTGATGAAGGCCTCTAGAACTGACCAAATAGTAGCATTACCTGAAAAATTTACTTGGTGCAATGGTAAGAAATTCCAGATAAGCATCTTATTTTAAGAACTGCAAATAAAATCAGATCTAGAGAGTCACATACTCAAAACATCATGGAAACCAAAGCCTTCTGTCAGTGTTGCAGTTAGCCAACTCCTAAAGCATCTCTGAAGGTGAAGCCACTTCTATCTAGCAATTACCCGGAGAACCCGGCTGTGAGGGACAAATCCAGGAATGTTGGTCACTCTTCCTGAATTACTTCTGCATATTATCTCTCTGATATTATCTGATATAGAACTTAGGTGTGATCTTGGCAGCCAGCTCCATGCTCATAAAGTGCCCCAGCCATTTGTCTCAAGACTTGAGCTTCTTAATGCTGCACACTTCTCCAGGCAGAACTTTCTTCCTGCTGGAACCAGGACCAGGCCTCAGGAGTGAGGCTTAAGAGTCCCTATCCAGAAGTGTTCCCATCTAACACTATGCAGAAGTAGAAGAGATCCCCCAGAGACTGAGCTTAGGCTGGGATTTTGGTGTCCTGGACTCTTCTCCTCACAGTGAACGCACAACAGATAATCACTTGATGGCAAGTTCTGGAAATACCAGAGTCAGACTTTAGAGAGCCCACAGAGGTAGCAAATTCCAGATCTGGAGAACAGGAACAGAAACACAAGTCATTCTCATGCTCTGGTGATGGTTTTGTGGTTTCTATGGCCAGCAGTTCCTCAAACCAATGCATCTGATCAACCAAACTATGTGAAGCCACAGATTAATTAGAAACCAGCACAGATGCTGCAAGAACAATTATCTACAACTCAGCCTGTGAAGTTGGGTGTAGTAGCCACAGCTGCTTGTAAGAGAGTCAGATAAATCTCAAGTGTAGCAGAGTCCAAACCCCCACAAGAAATGCAAAGGCCATGGGAACCAAGGCACAATCAGAACATCAAACATATTGAACCAAGAACACTTTAAAGTGCCAGATGAGGAAAGAACTTACTTAAGTCCATCTTTTCTCAGAAGTCCATGAACTTAATTGTAATTAATTCTTCTAAGTTCTCCATTATTTTAATGACTCAAAGGCCTGCTTACAACCAAGCAAATTGGTGCTTTCCTAAACAAGCAATTTTTAACTTCAGGCCTTCTGAAAGCAAATGACCTCCATTCCATGAGGAAAGAAGGACACCCTGATGTTCAGATGGTCCTGGGAAGACTTAGCAGACTTAGAGACAGTCTCAACCGAGCAGACTTCCTCACCAATATCAGAGACCGGGAATGGAAAACAAGTATGAAGTGTCAGAGACAGACTCACTGAATTGCCAATGTTGGGAGGCACATCTAGAGATTGTCTAGTCCAACCCCTTGGTCAGAGCAGGATCAGCTGGAGCAGATTGTTGACGTCTATGTGTAGGTGGGTTTTGACTGTTTCCATGACTGTCTCCATGACTGTCTCCATTGCCAGCTCGTGTTGAGTTTCTCATCAACTAACACCCCCAAGTCCTTCCCCTCAGGGCTGCTCTCAACCCCTTCCCAGTCCAGCCTGTATTTGTGCTTAGGACCTTGCACTTGGCCTTGCTGAACCTCATGAGACTCACATGACCCACCTCCCAAGCCCATGAAAGTCCCTCTGGATGGCATCCCTTCCCTCCAGTGTGTCAGCTGACCCACACAGCTGGGTGTGGTCAGTGAACACACTGAGGGTGCTCCAATCCCACTGTCCATGTGTCTGACAAAGATGTTAAACAGTGCTGGTCCCAACCCTGACATCTGGGGACACAATTTGTCGCTGGTCACCCCTTGGACATTGCGCCATTGACCACAACTCTTTGAGTGCAACCATCCAGCCAATTCCTTATTCACTGAGTGTTCCATCTATCAAATCCATGTCTGTCCAGTTCAGAGACAAGGATGTTGTGCAAGACAATGTGAAATGCTCTGCACAAGTCCAGGTAGATGATGTCAGTCATATGAAGACTAATAGGCTTTTATATTTGTCCAAATCCATCACTTTCACTGACATACCTTGTATAAGCAGTGTCACTATGTAATTGGAAATAATTTGAAATAATTGAAAATTAATTTATCATTGCACATAGATGTAGAGATTGAGAAATTGAGAGGCACAAATAAACAGCTATCTAGTGGAAACACAGAAGATACCACAGGCAAGTCTGTATTTAAGAATGAAGGTGGAAATATTAGTTGTTTTCACGTTGTTCATTTCTCATACAGTAAATTACTGTAGAGATTCTAGTATCAGTAGCCTGATTCTGCACCCATAGAGCATTAGGAAGCAGCTAAGATCACAGAGGAATAAATGAAACCCATTATAGACAATTTTTAATTCCCCTTTCTCCAAACAAGCCTTAGTTTTCTGAAATTTCACATCCTGCTTTTGTCACCTGCAAGGCTATGCTGCTTGGTTTCTGTTGTTTTGATTTTTAAAAGTTTTTTTAAAGTTTTTTGATATTTATATTTTTATATAGAATTTTAAAATATATTTTATGTAAATAACTTATTATTTTTATTTTTTTATGAGGGATGAGTAACTTGATAAATTGTTAGGTTATCCAGTGACATTGAGGAGGTAGCACTGTCACCCTCCAATGACACTGGCATTTTAGGAAGGTATAAAAATGAAGTTAGATTTTTTAATAAACAGTTTTTCGTTTATCTTGAAAAAAACTACTCCACATCATTTGTGCTGTGTCCTACAGTGACAGGTTTCTACAATTTTTTTCCATAAGTAGTCTTGTGGAGGAGGAAGGATTGAGATAAGTGTTTTCCAGTCTCAGGGTGAAAGCCTTAGGAGCACTAAATCAGCATAGTTATGCCATCTTACAGTTGCTGACTCTGGAGTATCAGAGGACCACCCCTTGCTCAAAAATCACCATCCCTGGGTCATTCACTCACACCAGTGATGGAACCTTTCATAAAGCATCTTTATCCTACCAGCAAGAATGGATTTATTCCAGAAAACTCCTGTCAGTAATTCTGCACAACTCCAGTCCACATTTGGCTTAGTCTATTTATTTAATAGACTAATAGATGTAAACAAGAGATAGCAAATGTTAAGCATGTTTTTCTCTCCATGAAATGACTGGTGATTTAGTACATGTTCATGAACAATATGGAACTGAAGTGAATTTGATATTTTTCTTAGCTACAAAAATACTGAACGGTGTTATAAGAGCAATCAGATGAATTAATCACAGGTCCTAACGCACTCTGGCACATTTTGTTGTAGAGATAATGAAAACACTCTGATCTCTTCAATATGACAAATTGTTAAAAGCATATTGCCTCTTGTATTTAGGACATTTGCTTGTCATTTTATGCTAAAATAAATGTACTTTAACTTTCCTTTTTCTTTGCCCCATGGGAAACATCTTCCAAGGATAATATCAGTATCACAGCCACGTGGCACGTGCTTCTACTTTCCCTTTGTGGGAAGCCAGGAGTGTTAATCATCATTAAATCTATGTTGTCCATATACAAAAGTTCTTTTTAAGGAAGTACTTGTCAGTCATTCAGCCATGGGGCCAGAGGGCGGAAAATTGTTGATTTTAGAGTTAAGGCAGTGGACAGTTGTATCCTGGGCTGTAATGATGGATTCCTTGGTTTCTGGGGCCTTTTACAGCAATTTAGAAGAGTAACTGTTTTGTATTTTGTGCCAGGTAACACAAAAAGAGGCTTCACTCCTCCCATAGAGCTCCCACAGAGACAAAAATCATGAGGTGAAATAATTTTCTTGAATTTGGACCAAATGTACTCTTCACTGCAAGTAGTTTGCACTGAGAACAGTTACATAACCCAAACAGAAAAGTCATGCCTATGGCTGTTTATCCATCATTTGCATTGCAGCTAGGGAATTCCATGGTATTTTACATCCTTTATGGAAAAGTTCGGTGGAAGGATCTCAGTGACATTGATTTCACATCTGATCCTGCATTTCTTGTTCATCTAAAACCCTTTTAGCTATGGGAGTTTCAAATATACAAAAAATATATAAAATGTAATGATCATATCAACAAAGGAAAATTGGGGGTTTTTCTCCCTTCCTTCCTTTTTACACTAGGTTATGTTGAAACGTAACCAAATCAACAACTTCTAAACTATAAAACAACCCCAGGAACAATTGCAGGATTTGGTGATTTTTTTCTCTGCAATTTTGGGATAGTGTGACAAATCTGCTTTTTTTTATCAACAGAGATTTTCAAAATTCTGAGTTGAACGAATAATGTCATGTGTTTGTAAGTATCAATAATCTAAGCCATCTGCAAAGGAATGGTTTTGCAAAGGCATCTCTTTCAGGACACTGTGGATTTTGTCACTGCTTGAGGTTTTGGCAAACCATCAATATCCCTATAATTTTCTCCTATGAAATATAGTTTTTGACTGAGATTTTTTTCCTTTAGCTAGCTAAAGTTTAAAAATATTGCATGTCTAACTCGACAAAGTCAAAAGTTAGGCTTTCTCTGAATAGCATATTAGATGCCAGTAATTCAGAAAGGTATAATGCAAGTTTTCAGTGAAATAAAGAAACTTTAAAAAAAAATTTGAATGCTCACTGTATCAAGTAGCCAACATATTCTTTATATTTGGTCTGAAAGGAAGACTATGGGACTTAAGGAAGAGAAATAGCATATTTAAGTACAGGTTCATTACAAATCTCTATTTTCACACTTGTAAAAAGCACAATGCTATTGCTAGTTGTGACAGTGTATCATTTAAGTGTATGACATCTACCCCCTCCAGAAAAGGCTTAGATGTGAGAACCGCCTTCTGTCCAAGACAAGCAAAGTTGTCACTTCCTCATTATTTGATTCATAATTGAAATCTCAGTTTCAAATGAGGAAGACAATCTGTGTTAAGCCTTGCTCTAAGCAAAGGAGCATTCTGTTGCTAGCAGACTTTGTGTATAAACACAATCCTCAAATAATTCAGAATGTTAACTACTAATAGGGGAACTACACCCACCTTTTGTAATAGCAGTCATTTTACAGACTGACATGGCTACAATTATTTTGTTATACAAATTGGCTTTGATGGGTGCATCGCTCTTCAGGCAAGGCAGCAAGAGATCCAAGTCATCATGGAAAAATCAGCTTACAAAGGGTTTGTAAAGATATAATTAAAACCCAAGGAAAGGTACACGACTTCATGACATCCCTTTAGTCTAAATAATGATGATTATTTGCTCTCTGACCTTGCCTGGAAGAAGGTTTCCTTCTCCCACTCTTCTTATGAAAAATATAATGATTTGAGTTTTGTGGAAATAAGTCAGGTTTAAGAGATTTTAGGACTGAAAGGTGAAGGGCTATGTGGAAAACATGGCATACTTCATTTTGAACTGCAGGTGCTAGTAGATTCCATGCTAACAGCTGTGGCACCCAAGCCAGAATATACATTTTGACATTTTCAGTGCCTTATCTGTCCTCCCCCACCAATGTCTTTGACAGGAGACAGGAGACTCCGTCCTTTGTACATGTGGTCCTCTTTGTCCCCCTCTACAAATCTGCTGCATGCAGGTCTCTCACCTAAGATACCAAAAACCATTTTCCAAGTACTACACTTAGCCTTCAGATGTGTCAGTGTAACTTCTACTGACTCACACACAATCTCTCCACAAGTACCGGGGCACTAATTTTAGGCCAAGTGATAGTTATTTTTAATCAACAAAGGCTAGAAGTGGTGTAGCCTCCAATGGGAGGAGCAAAAAACCACAACTGGTATCAGCTGAGGACAGAGGGAAGAATCCAAAACCAAAGCCTAAGAGACAAGATGTGGGCTCTTGCCTACTGACATCTTCATGGTACAAACTGTGCTCTGTATTTCCACATTCCAAACAGAAACATGACAGAGGACAGAAGTTTTGAAAAAGAAACAGAGTAAGTATGTCCTTCTATCACAAGCTGTAGCTGAAACTCTTCTTCTCCCCCAGTCACATAGTTAGAATTAGAACTTCCCCCAAAGTGTAATCCAAAATGGCACAACTATGCATCTGCATTAATTATTACAGTGTGCAGATAACCACGTGGGCACAAATATAAGAGCAACAGAGTGTCCCACAGAAAAGGCACAGCAGAGCTTTACACAGCTCCACAAAGATCATCCTACCAATGATGCACAGCAGGAAACAAAACTGAAATGAAAAGAAAACAGCACCTTTATTTCTGAAGAAGCCCCCCTTGGTATGATTGACAACATTTGGGTATGTGTTACAAAATTCGGCAACGAATTTGGGACCCTGAGTGCTGAGGAATTCCCACTATGACAGCTGTGTCAGTATCTTCACAGGCAGACAGTCAGACGCCCATTTACCAGTGAACTGCTATGAAAAAAGGAAGAATCTGATTCATGTTTAGGATCATAGGGTCATGGGGAAACTCAGGCTGGAAAAAACTTTCTCTTCCAAAGAAGGGGTTTGAGGCTTTTTTGGGAAAATTTGCAGTCAGCTCAGAACCACATGTCTTCTCTGACATTTACAGCCCTTTAAAGACTGATCACAGGTACCCTCTCTCACTAGAAACTGAGGAATTAGATAAGTCAGCTCTGGAATTGGACATACAGTATTTTTGGATTGATTTTACTTAGGAAAGTTTGTGAACCTTAGATAGAGTTCCGGGTCTTCCATTTCTTGTCTGTCTCTGAAGAACTGAATCCTTGCTTGAAACTTAGTGCTTACAAGGTGAGGAAGTTTTTGCAAAAAAGCACCAATATAACTAGAAGAGAAAATTTTCATCATTTTTAAAGTATTCCAACCATACTTTCTGGACTTTTCTAAACTTCTTGTAGTATTTCTTTACTTTAGAAGCTCTGCAGGGACTGAGCTCTAGCCTGGCTGCCACAGAGAAGGAAACTCAAGGACAAGAGGAAAAGGAGGATATTAGTCATTCAGGCTTTTACCTCAGCCTGTTCCACACACAAGTCTTGTGGATTTGGGCACCCAGCACCTTTAGAAGGCAGGCTGCTGGAGCAAAAGGCAGATCTGAAGGAATTTATGTTGATTTTGAAAGAACAGACAACAACAAAGAAACCAGATCAGGAAAAAAATAAGGCAACTCTGGCCAATATCAGCCACTAAATATAGCCTTTCACTTACCTCAATGCATCTAATTCTAAGATATGCATTTATGACTCCATCCATTTAGTTGAAAAGGGAAAGACCACACCAGGATAAGCAATGAAGAGTGGTCAAACACATAACTTAATGGCAGTGTATGGAAGCCACTACAAAAAAAGCTAGGGGAGAATGAAACATTTTGTGGTGCAGCTGAGTAGCTGATTTCTGTCCCCAATCCACCAACATTTTCCAAGCATGGACATCTTTTCTTGAAATTAAAATAGAAAACACAAATCCTCTTTCCCACAAAAAAACTGACAGTTTAGTAAAAAGATGGAACTAACCAAGTAAATCTGACTGCATAGCATTTTAGGAAAAGGACAGAAATAGCTGCAGCTATTGAAAGTGATATACTGCTGAAATATTTTTGTGATTATGCTTAAAGTCGATCTGACTCCTTGAAAGAACTCTTAAATGGTTACTGCTTCCTCAAATAAAAGCTATTTCATATGTGCTCTCCTACTTTAAAAATACACTGAATGTAGTGTCTTCTAAGTGTCAGATCTATACTTCTCACTGCCCTTTTGAGACATTTGGAAAATATATAGCTGACAAAGAGGAAATTAGAAGATCAGGAAATAATCCATAATAAATCAAAAGACTGTCAATGCAGTATTTTTTTTGTTTCTGTTATGATTAGATTGGGTGTAGTAAAGCAGAATTCCTTACTTTCCAATAACAATGCAGAGTCTTCCAAATCAGAAACTAACATTCAATTTGGTCTATTTGCATGAAACTAATATCTTTAACTGTCTCCCTCCTCCACCCCTCCTCTTCTGAAATGATGGATGTTTGAGGCTGAGATCCAGATACCTCAACCAACTTTAATAACCCCTCTTCAGTTCCAGAAGAAAAGAAATGGTTTGTAATATCCTCAAGTCCCTTAGGTACACTGATTATTTCTTTTCCTTGTGACTTCTGTCTCTGCAGATCAGCTCTAACCCAAAATCTATGAGATCTGATAGAAGAGCAGTGCTGCACACATGCTAATAGGCCCTGCTGAAAGAAGGGGTATAAAGCTCAGACTGTTAATTTACTAGCCCATCTACTGCAAACTCTGAGTTCTCATTTGCCTCACTTGTCCAGATATGTTGCTGGCAAAGTTTCAGATATTCTTCAGGTCATTCTGACTTAGAAAGCTTAGATCAGACCACCATGAAACAGAAAAAACATCAGGGGCAGAGATGATGAGTAGTACAAATAATTCTCATAATGAACGGGTAACGTAGACTTTTATTTGTATGTTCGGGGAAAAAACACATTAAGAACATAAAAGCACTTTCTGAAAAAGACAGAAATATTGAGAAACATGGTTGGTGCTACTCTATCAATCAATGGTACAGGAGCAGTCACATAAAAGGCCAGCCCTGTGCATTGCAGAAATCAATACAGGCTTAAGCACGTGTTGAGTCAGATCATCAATAATTGTGAGATACTATTTTTGTTTTTGTGACCCCCACCTAAACACAAACCAGCAGTAGCTCAGAGAAGCAGTGTGAACCATTGCTTAAAATTCTCCCAGCTAAACCAAGGGAGAATCAATGTGATTTCCATGTTGTTCCTGGAATTCATTCCATCTCTGGATACTGCCAAACCAACACAACTAGGGTTGACTCATCTGCATGGTTTCATAAAGTACTTCTGAAAGGCATGTGTCTTGCCTTTGGAATGCTCTGGATTACACCAAGAGTATGTGATGCTTCAGCATGGGGGAAGAGGACATCCCTGACTCTTCCCTACAAAGATATTCCCAGTCTGCACTCTGCAGTATTAACTGCATGCTCAATTTATTTCTCACTACCTAAGGAAAGCATTGAGCATTCATTCCTCTGGCAAATGATATCACCCTCCCATTCCAGTTTTGCTTCTGAGACAACAATTTTTGCTTGCATAGGAAAACAAATGAACAAATTGCCCAATCCCTCATTCTTCCCTGTTTTCCTATTTCTAACCTTGTGGTAAAGAAATGTATGATGAGCTACAGAGGAAAAAATCTGAGAGTCACAGCTAAAATACTGTCAGCACATAAAGCAGAAATATAAAAACCCAAAGAAGGGCAAAAATAAAACACATAGAAGAAAAAAAAAATCAATGGGAGGTAAGAGTTGAAGCTATCAAGACTGTTTTAGAAAGCATCTGATAGAGCATATAGCAGTACACATGAATTAATGAGTAAGCATGTCCATTTGGCTAATTGTAATTTTTCCTTTAATGAATATTAACTAAAATTGAACCCAGTATTTGTAGCACAACACATTGTAGAGCTATGAAATTTACTACTACCAAAATTGTATTAATGAGACAACAACTTAATATGACTTTAAATTGGGCAAGAATTTAATATTTACAGAATACACCACCCCTCACATTTGAGGACTGAAATAAAATGTTTTGCTGATTGGAGTTAGGCAAAACATCATTGCCAGTAGATTTTTACATCATTGTCTGTCATGGCTGAGCTTTAGTTGAAGCCCCTTGGTTCTGGCAACTTTCAGCATTTCACATTAACCTTTGTAAAATTAAAAACAGTCTCAGAAAGAGGTAAAGAAAATGAAGAAATTTCATGGTACGCATCTGGATAATATATAAGGAAAGACAGGAAAAGATTAAGGGTTCTAGCTTCAAGAATTTACTAAAAGTTCTCCCTGCTGCAACTCCAACCAGCTCTTTAGCTGTCCAGAGATGCTTCACAGATCTATCTCTATTGATATTAGCAGAACTCCTGAGGTGAAATTTCTTAGAAGTTTCTCAGAAATGCCTTCATAAACCTATTTATTTATTTGGCTTCTCAGAAGTGGCTTGCAAAAGCTCATTGACAGTCACACCTGAAATGAGTTTCTACTTCCTTGTGTCTTGCTCTCTGAGCCCCAAAAATTGAAAGGCAAAAAGTATATTAGTCAGCATCTTGTAGAATTTATTGAGACCACTTTTTATAGAAAGTCATTGGGAAGGAAAATAGAGGCCTATTGGGAAAATACACTGTATTTCCCCAACAAATTTTCACAATACTATAAGAAGTACTGTGTTTGTCATATCTGGGCAACCCAGCTATAATAGTAAGGTGTGTGCTCATCTCTAGCTGTTGGGCTGGACTGTTGGAAGGTCATGTATTTGGTGAAAAAAAATTGGGCCTCTCTCTCAGAAGGCCTAGAGAAATAACTGAATCAGGACTGAATAAGGGAATGTTTCTCTAGCAAAATGGTAATATAAATGATATGGAGCCAACTAATTATACAGTTAGTTTCCACTAACAGAATAACATGATGATCTATAGAACTGAAATCCAGACTATGAGCTAAGATATTACTCTTTTCTTATTTTCCATCTGAGTCAGTTACAACAAAATCTGTGTTCAAGAGACCAAGTGGCATACGTTTTGCTTCCCCATTTAATCCCATGTGGGTATCCCCACTGATCTGAAGATATGTAGAAGATACTCCACATCAAAAGCCCTATAATGGTGGTTCAAAGACAGACCCAACCCATAATGGACTTATAAGGCAAATTATCTATGGTCAGTTTGAAAAGAAAATAAATATTTCCCATGGGCAGAACTGATCTTCTTTAGCTGAAAGAGAGTGAATGCAGGACACATGTGCAAGCACAGTGTCATATATGTCTCTCAGTTCACAGGTTTTAAGGTTCCAGTTCTAAAAGGGAGCACATCCAACAATGGGAGGATTAGACAGAAGCTCAGCCATGCCAAATCCCTGGCCAACACTTAGTCCTATGTGTGTTTTTCTACTGGAGAGCGCAGCCTGTCTCATTGCTTTCAATGCAGTAAGTCATACCTCTTTTGTTTAAGTGTATCTAGACAGAACTTTAATGGAACAAATTGTTATACCTTTAGTCAATCTTCCTCTGTGTACGCAGGAGGGATACTCTGAATCTGGTCATTATCTTGCAAAATCAATCTAGTTTAAGGATTATCCTTCCTAGAAATGCCATCTCTTCTCTAAGAAGTTTTGTTCAAAACATTAAGCTGCATGTATATGATAGAAGAATCTGAACATGGGATCTGAGCTAAGACCTTAAGCAGTCTGAAACAACACATTGGCTACCGAATATGATATCCAGGAAAATACAAGTCCTCTTTCAAAGGTAATACACACACAAACACACACACACACACACACACATATTTATGTATATAAATCTGTATAGCATATTTTCAGGCTTAAACTCCTTGTGAAGTTGTTTTTCAGTATAGCAAATTAGAAAAATATGCCCAGAATTAAAGGTTACTTAATCAGGTTGAAGCAGCAACTTCAATTCCAGCAACTCCCTCCCACTATGTTACATCTGATAATGTACCCAAGTCCAAACATAAACTTAGTTCAAAAAGATGTTTGGTCCTCAAATGTAAAATGACACTTAGCTTACACAATTAGCCAGGTAATACATATCCTTCCAAGAGAAGCAATTTTTACCACAGAATTATCTGCATTTTACTAATCTCTGATTGTTAAGTTTTACTTGCTGAAACTTTTCCATATGGTTTTTTGAATACCACTATTCTGTATATAATTATCACAAAGGGATATTAATGAAGAGGTTTAAAATTTGGCCCAAGCCCTGTTCCACAGTTTGGACAGTTTGATGGAGATAGAGGCAGTGAGCTGAACACTTCTGTCAATGTGAGGCTGTGCTGTTTCACACATAAAAGTAGTGGCAAAAGAGGAGTAAACAGACATACAGAAATAAAACACTTAACTATTTTTAATTGTCCATAAACTTCTAAGCCAGCATAATTGTAAAGCAGCACTGAGTGACATGAAGCACTATTTTGCTGACTTAAAGGACAGTCAAACTGACTGACCTAAAGGAATTGGTGGAGGAATTTTTGAAATCGAGACCATTTTGATTAATCTGGAAGTCAGACACAGTCCAAAAAAGCAAAGTTTACTACCCAATTTAAAAGGCAAAACATGATATTGAGCAGAACCAAGGGAAGGGTAGACAGCTTGAGTGCAGAGGATGCGAGGAAGTTAACGTGGGTGGGAAAGCATGTGTTACTGCCTGGATGAGGAAGTGGTACACCACAGTTACTTCATAAGTGCGAGGGATTTATGAACTAAATCTCCTAGGGACTGTTTTAAATAGACAAAAAATGACATGCAGCCCTGACAGGCTTTTGTTTCAGAAGGCTGCTTGCCTTCTAAAAACACTGGACTGTCACTTGTACTTTTACTAAATATGCCTATTTTTAACCTTAACCTTTTAATATAAACAGTAGGGAGATGCACCATGTAGTAAATTGTTCTGTCTAAAGCATAAAATCAATGGCTTCTTTAGCCTTACCTGACAATGGAACACATATTCTGGTGTAGTTTTCTTGAACTTCATGTTCCACACCAAGGCCACCCCATCAGGCTCATGTGGAGCATCTTCATTATTGTTATAAGATGCAACCATCAATTCGGGGTACTAGAAAGGAAAATAAAATGCAAATAAAATATCATGGATAATGAAAAACCTACACAAAATCATATCAGACAGAAATAATCTACAGTAAATATGCAATATTTGGTTTTAATTAAAATACATGCTAGTTCAATCATATTATTCTCCTTCATTTTGGTTTTACATTTTACTCACCCCTAACATCCTTAAAGGCCCTGATAGCTCTATCAATTATTCTAAAATATCACAAAGGCAATGTCATTTTCTGCAGGTAATTCTTAAGAAAAGACAACTAGCAAAATATTTGTAAAGGGAATGAAAAGGAAAGAAGAGGAAAAAATTGAAAGCTTGAAAAATTTTAATGTATTTGCTCAATATCTCTTCAGGGGCAAACTGCTGTCTTAATTGATTTTGATAATAAAACACTATGACCACAGGGTTGACTTGCTTTTATTCTGAAATTCACTTTTTTTTTCAGCATTCCTGAAAACTACTCTTTCTTATTTCATTATGCACTCTTATTCACTTATGCAAAGAATCAACTTGAAAGCTCTTCTTGATGATTCAAATGGCAAACAAAACATTTTCTTCACAGAAGCTCAATTTTGCAAGATGCTGAGGTCATCTTGTAAAGCACAGGGTGACCTTGAATTCCACTGACTCAGTAAGACTGATGCAATAAGCAGTCTAAAATCAGAGCCACACTTTTTTGTATACCCATTATCCACTGTGGCATAGAAGTAGATATGCAACACACATTATTTATTTGCTTTGTTTATATATACATTTCTATACATAATATCATATATTAAAAAAACAGAATTTCACACTGTCTTGATGACCGTGCATCATTTTAAAACATTGTAAGTAACAATTTATCCACAAAACATCAATTACTTTCTTTCTACATAGTAACACCCAGTTGTCCACTCTCACATTTGACACTAGGCACCTCTGGTAACCTCTGTCCTTCCCTGTAAATATTGGCCTATTTAGAGGGACAAGGCAGTGGAGATTATGGCATGTCCAGAGAAAAGCATGTGGCTTCTGCAGACCAACGAGTCAGCAGCTCAAGTTGTGCAAGACCTACACTCTCCTTTTGCAAATTAGAAATGCTTTCCCTCAAAATTTCTCAGTATCTGCAATTTATTGTCACTTTTTGTCTCTCCCAGGTAAATTCCTGCCAAACTATCCACTACTTTACAGGAGAACACTACAGCTGGTAGATTCCAAGGAAGCAGGACAAAGAAACTCTCATTTGGGAATTGTGAATTTGGTCCAAAAGCACTTTAACAATAAAAAAGAGCTCAAACCACCACCCTTTCCTATCATTATTATTGGGATCTGAATCTCTCTGCTCTCAAAATCCATTTGGAAGAAATAATGCACACAGCTGTAACTTCTGCCACCAGCAGCTGCTGCTTCCCACATTCTGTACACTTCCATGGATAATGTATCACAGAGCTGATGATTTTTCTATTCAAGCTCATTACTTCGAATGAGCCTGGGCACATGTGTGGAAGAATAAGCAATGACACATGGACACCACAGCCTACCCCTCTCCCATTTTAAGGAAACTCTGACTAGATTGTACCTACATCCCTCCAGACCCTGGCTGCTGGCACAGCTTGTAAGAACGATTTAGCACCCAATTCACTTGCATGGAATTTAGAGGAAGCAGTACACCAACCATGTCTTATCCCTCATCAAGACCTGAGAGGCATCTGAGGGTGACTTAATCCCACACCTGAGGTGCCACCTCTCTGGACACAGTTGTGCCAGCCCTGCCCTTAACTGCTCTCATTTATCTCACCCCTCTCCTCTCTCACTCCTGCAACAGAGCTTACAACCACTTCTGAACAGCAAGCTCAGCTTCTCCTTTGAACCTTTTCATCCCACGCTGGCCCATGGCCAAGTAAATAGAGCGTGCAGCAGGCTCTTGACAGGGCATCACATTTTGGCTGAACAGGTCGGGGACCATTTACGAGAGGGGCTGAGCCTGTAGCCATGAAGGGGCAGATACATGGGCAGACAGAAGCAACATGCCCTCCTGCCAGTTTGACTACAACCAGCTAGGGTATGTGACCAGGTCCAAAGTACCAATTTTGAAGCACTCTGGGGCTGGCTCATGCTCCTGAGAAGTATAGTGGGCATGGTTCACAGCACATCTGGCCATAAACAGACACTGACTCAAATCTTGCTGGTTTATTAGGAAGTTTTGAAATCAGTTTATGTATTTGACTGGAAACACAGTTTAAAGTTTATGCAGATGCTGGAGTCATACCTAGCTGGGTAACACCATTATGAGGCTTTTTTGACTCTTAAAAAAACAGAGCTAAGCACAGTACCCTAAATCCTCTCTGATACTGCACACTCCAATGTGTGTGTCACTCAATCTACTTCCATTTACACAGTTCCAGCCTCACCAGGTGCCCAGATGTCCTGCAAATGAAAGCAACATAGAAATGGTGCTGTGCAAAACCTCCTTCAAGGCTGCTGCCTGAGGGTCAAGAAAGACACATCACTATCCCTGAGACCATGATTTTCTTTGCTTTAGGTGACCTAAGTTAGCTCCCATGGACAGAGTAAGGTGCTATCATTCTTCATGTTTACTCTCAGTCTGTTGGGCCTTTCCCTAAGACCCTAAAGCACTTAAGTAATTTTCCTGTTGTTCTGTGAAAGGATTAAGGGGCTAGAGGGTTAACTTGAACGGAATGAATGATCCCACATGTTTGAGACTGTATTCTACATGTGACTGGGAACAGAGTAACTTGTTTAATCAATGCATCAATGTCCTTTGTTTGATTAAGCTTCTATTTGCCTCCAGGCTGTTTCGCAGCAGCAGTTTTATCGCAGAAAATTGAGCAATGTGTTCTGCAGTTCCCATGATTATTCAAGTTATTCTTTGGCACAGCGGATACTGTCATGTCCTGGAGCATGTGTGAGCAGCAGAGCTAGTGGTTAGGTGAAATACCTATGTCTGGCTCCAGCTCTTTCCAGTTGTATCATAGATACAACTCAAAGCAGGAAGGAGAGGAGGCAACTCCATACTCCCAAGCTACAGTAGGGCAGCATGCAGAAGCCCCCCACATAGAGAAGCCCCTGCTGGGGTGCCAGGGAGCCGAGCATGAGGAGTTAACAAAAAGGAAGGCAGGAGGGGCCACCCTGGAACAAAGAGGTGGGAAGCAGAACATGCCTTCAAGCCCCAGGGGCTGAACAATTACATTTGGCAGTGCTCTTCTGAGGCGGCTTTTTTTCTTGCTGCCCTGGGAATACAGTAAGAGCTGCCTGTTAGGAAAATATCAGATAAGAATTCCATGTAATTTCCAGCCCCTGAACAAGTGAACAACCTAAGATAAGTGTTTCCTCAGGCTTATATTTGATTTCTGTGGAAATCCATATGTGCTTAAAGGCCACCCACATCACAATAGTGCATACCTGTTGCCAGGCTGATATTTTGTATGAAAGCAAAGGTATAAATCCTTCATTTCACACATGGAGTGCAAGCTGGCTATTACAAGAAGCCTCTCTGCAACTGGCTGTTGTGCACCACCCAGACCTCCTCAGCCTAGCAGCGGTGCTCACTGGGACCCCCTGAGTCTTCTCTCTGCAACCTCCAGGTCCTCTGTGCAGGCAGCTGCCACCTTGCCTGGGAGGCACCCAGAGGGAGGGAAGCAGCTCTGCAGCCATTTCAAGGGGAAAGAGAGAAGCATGGATTGAAAGCCCCTGTGCTTCTTATCCCGTGGCACACCCGAGGCTGGGTTTGGGGCCAAGTAGCCAGACTGGCTTGTGCTTACATTTTTGAACTCAATGTAGTCTTTGAGCATTTTTGTTACATATGTATGGTGAATTTAGGAGCAGACTCTCCTTGGTTCTCTCCCCAGGGAAACCAGATTCTTTGCTCCAGGCCAGAACCTAGGAACAGGCTAACAGCGATGAAACAGGACAAGGGGGGCTGGAGTAAAACTGAACCAAATTCATTTAACAGGACCTGTGATGATGTCTGATAATCCCAGCTCTCCAACGAAGTAACTAATTAAACCGGCTTCTATACTTTGCTGATGTGATTGCATTGGTTTTGGAGAGCTTAAGCAGGTCTATTATCAGTTTTATTTTCCAATGATAATGCTTTGCAGTGCAGAGAAACTGGGTACATTCCAGGCATGCTGCCTTAGTATGACCCAGAGTAGCTGCAGCCTCCTCTTCTAGCACTTGAAGAGAGGACCCAGCAGTTTCTGAAAGACTTATTTTAAATCTTTTCAATTTGTTCAGATATTGTCACATTTTAAGTTTTACTATATTAGAAAAATTAATTTTATTTCTCACGATTTAAAAAAAGTTTTACACACTACTATGTATAGTTATGTATATTTAGTAAATTAATTTTAGTTAGTTTAATTTTAAAACTTTTTTCCTAAAAAAAATTCCATTTTTGGCTGAAGTAGGGAAAGGGGGAGGAAAAGTAAAGACTTAATCTTGGTAGGTTTGTTAACCTAGGGTTTTAACACAACATCCTGATTTTGAAGACCAAGTAACACATACAAAAAAATGACAGCTTCATTATCATCCACCACTCTTCTTTACAGAGGAAAGTGCTTTCACTCACACAGGGCCCTGCAGTTATCTCTAAAGTAACATCCTGCTCTGCATAAAGAAGAGCAAACAGAGGCTGCCCATAAGTTTTTTAGGGAGAAGTGGAAGGGATATGGAAACATATCTCCCAACTCCACATCTTACCTGAAGAGACCAATCCATGCAGGTGACGACGCGATGCTTTGACCAGTGCTCATCATAAAATTGCCGGTTAAAGGAAAGGTTGGCTCCTGCTTGAACATCTCTGTGTGAATTCAAACAAAGTGACAGATTTTCAAGTACCAGGGTTCAAATGCTGTGAAATTCAGTGCAAAAGTTTTCGACTACTTCTCAGATCTCTGCTCAGCCTGGGGAAGTCTGCCACCTTGATTTAATTGTTCTTAGTGACTGTCTGGTTGAAAATGATGCAACAAGGAACAAATTTTAGGTCTGTTTCACAAAACCACATTTTTAGATTGCTCACTGCCTGCCTGACTCTTCTGGGTCACCTTGGGTCATCTCTGTCCTCTTTGTTTCCCAGGATGAACCTGGCCCTGGCATTCAGCTCCCTCTTTTCAGAACCTTCATCTCCAAGCTATAACCAAACCTCTCTTACTTTTGACTTGTAAAATGTTAAAGGTACAGCACCTTCTCCCAGAGATGGAGACAGCAGATGCTGTGTGACACCATAAAGACAGGCTGAAGCTCACTGCTGGTGCAACACTGCCACACTGATGCTGTTCTGGATTAACCTCCAGTAACTTCCATGCAATACAGCTACTGATTTGCCATGAGGCCTCAACAGATACCTAGCTGCTGCAACCTAAATATTTCCTCTCCAACTAACAAGTTTTACTGCTTTGCTCCCATATCAATTGCTGAAAACAAAACTTGTCACTTCTCGTTTTAGCTGTTAAGATTGCAAACACTTTGGGAGATCATTTTCATCCCCACAATGCATGGTACAGTGGGATCCATTACAGACCTGAGGCAGTAGTAGAATATAAACAACACTAGTTTGAATTTGTGAAAATATCATAAGCACACACACGTAAAGTGCTGGAATCTACACATGTACACGTACATATGTATACACACATTTATCTCTTCCAGTTATTTTCCCAGAATTTTAAATTTCATTCCAAAAATGAAATAAAAAAATTAAACCAGCTGAATAACACATCAAATTGAAAAACCTGCCAAAACCCATATCAGTATAGCACAAAACTATTTAAAAATATCATTCCAGATGACAAAGTGACTCAGGCCTCCACAGAGAGTTTTTTATGCTTTTCTTAACAATAAAAATGTTAAATTTTGTTTAAAATTAAGACTCTCTGTTATTGGAATTATCTTTAAAAAACTTATTTTACAGAAGTAAAAAAAACCCCAAACTGACCCATCTTTCTCTTCTACGTCTCTGCCACTATAGTCAAAGAAGATGTCAGAATCTTCAGCCAAAGCTCGCTCAATTACACGTATTGTGCGGTCAAAAAATATCAGGAATTCTTCTGAATGGAGAACTTGTTGCTTTTCTTCTTCTGTCAGTTCTCTAGGAGGAGCTTGGAAAATGAAAAGATGTAGTTAGGAGTATGACATTTCACCCCTTTCCCAATGAATCAACATCTTCAGTGGGTTTCTTTTGACATGAAAGCTTGCTGTAGCCATGTCAGGAGAAAAATCAAAGCTTTGCTCTTAAAATCATGACTAAGAAGTTTTTAATATGTCTAAACATACTCCTGTATATTACCAGAATGTAGCCTTTACATAGAAGAGATCCTGTATCTTATGTATTTATTATTCTGAAATGGAAAATACTTAAACCCCCCAAATTAAATAAACTCAGTGTTCCTATTTCAGGAAATGGCCATGACTGACGTTTAGGCAATGCCTAACTGGAAAAAGCAGAACACTTATGTAACAGAGGACCTGTCAGAGGAGCTGAAGATAAAATAATCTTCTTAACTTATACTAAAGTTCTTTATATTAAAAAGTCTCATATAATCTCTCCCTTAAATTCTTCCAATTTCTACTTGATGTCACTGATAAATTCTGTCTTTGCTTCAGAGCTTTTGTGAAGTAATGAAGTGAATAACCAAAGATATTCTCTGAGGCAGCAAAATTGAAAGCAACCAGCCAAACAGCAGTTTCCTTAAAGCAGTGTTATTCCCTGCAGAGGAATAGTAAGACCAAGAGCAACAAATGTCACCGAGCCATGGGCAAAGCTGCCCTGGGAGTGATAGGGGCTGTCTTGGGCAGCAGTAAGAATAGCATGTCCCCCACAAGATGAAGTTGTTTCTTTGCATGTACACAGAGATGCTAAACATTTACTTCCAATATTTCCAGTTTGGCCTTTCATTTGAAAAATACTGTCTTTAAAGGATGCACCAATGCAACGTCTCCATCAGTTTAATGACCTGTTGGTAAATTATAACTCAAATGCAATCATCAGAGGGAATGAAAGTTGGGAGGCTGCTGTTACTACAGTAAAAAAAATCTGTTCTCAATTGCACTATCAGGGTCATATTGATATTCTGGCAATATTGTATATTGATTATGCATTTGCCCACGTATGCTTTTGAATCATCATTTTGGTTCTATTTCAGAATCACTTGTATTTCAAGAAATGACATTAGTGTCTTTACAGTTACCCCAAACCAACCTTGCAACTAGCCTAAATTCCTGGCACAAAAAGCTCTGTTGACAGAGAATTTTGTTCCAAATTTGTAATTAGGAACACAAACAACATATCATAAACAGATTTACTGCAAAACTACAGAGACTCCTATGTAAGAGTTTCACAGGAGATCAAAGGTCTCCTGCATTTGGCTTTAGACTACAGATTTGAGGTGTTTACCTGTGAAAATGACCTTGCAGTCTCCATAGGCCATATTGGGTTAAAACATTGGCAGCCAAAAAAGGGAATTCAGCAGTTCAGAAAACACCCACCATACAGCAAAGTTTAACTCCCAGCCCTGTCATACATATCTCAATGTTTAATTAAACAATGAGTGACACAGTTTCAAGCTACAGCTCAAAATGATTTTCTAGTTTCTGTGCCATGCCACACAGCCTCTTTCAGAGATCAGGCAGATGTGGCCCTTGCTCTCCATCTGATTTTCCTGTGCTTCACATTGGATTCATGCACTCCAATGCCCAACTGGATGGGGCACGATGCCACCACCAGCCCCCGGGGGAGGAACGGATGGAGTGGCACAGCAGCAGGCAGGAGGAGTGACATGGTCATCACTCCTGCAGTCCTCAGCTCCCCTGTTTTCAGCACACCTGCTCTCAGAGCTGCTGTGGCTGGGAGAGGCTGCTATTGCCACACTTTGCCTCCAAGTTTGCCTCAAGTGGTCAAAGCATTAGCTCTGAAAGACAAAGTCTCTGCACTACACCAGATCTAAACAAAGAGGGCAGGAGAAATGCAAAAGGTGGAGAGCAATTTGGCCCTCAGGAGACAGAGCAGCTAAAAAGTGACAAACTTAAGCCTTTGATGATCTCCTATGGCCTTAGTGCTATGTCTCCTACCAGCAGGTTAGTGATCCCTGTGGAGCTCCACACATCAAGAGAATATCTGCATCCCCTGACCTGGTCCCCCTGAGTAGCAGAGCGACAATTACCAAGGCAGGAGCACAATCTGCCCCTAAGTGCTTTACACAGAAGCAATGCATGTGAAAGAAAAAGAACGACTAGCAAGAAGTACAGCTTGACCTATTGCAGCATCCACTGCTGAACAGTAATTGGCACTGAGAGAACTCATCTGGCAAGGAAGCCTGTAATGAGGCAATATCCCATCGTCACCACTAAAGCATTGCTTTCCGAGAATCAAAGACAACAACCATGACAATGCAGCAAAATGGCATAAAGAAGGGGAAAATAACTGCAAAGGCAACTGGAAAACTCGTGCTAAACACTTGCAAATGGTAAAAATTATTTGCTAAATCAAATCCTCTCTACGGCTTGGAAATATAAATTTATTACTTGGCCATTTGCTGACTATAACTGCAAAGAAAATACAACCCAAAATCAATAGAAAGGGAAAAGGCAAAAAATAAACAACTTGGGAGCTGTGGAGTGCTCACAAGCAGTGGAGACACACAAAACTGTAGTTCTACCTCAGCAAAATCTCCCTCGCAGTTAGCAATGATCTGTGGGAGGCCAGCAGTCTATTAAACCATCAGGAACACCTTGGCTAAAGTTTTTAGGGCATAAATCAGCTTACCTCATTCATCTGACTGACACACCAGATGCCCCCTGGCAATATTAAGCTTCATATTTTAGCCTTATTTTCTTCTTTCATTCGGCTGCCTCTGAAGTTTTATTTGAGGCAATCTCTTCTTACAAGAATGTTATCATTACTTTTTCCAGTGTAAAACACTGCCATAACTACTGTAAATACATGAAGTATAAGCAAAAAAACCCAAACAGACAGGTTTGTTCTTTCAAATATGGAGGTTTTCTAACCATTTATGTTTCAGAGACATTTCCATTTTCTCCTCGTTCCTTCTCCCTGTCTGTCCATTACCTCAAATAAAATAAAAAGAACCTATGTAATTTTCTGCAATTTTTCTTCCGATCTGGGAGCTTACAGTGACTTTGATCTCAGCTTTCAAGAAACACAGGCTCTCTTCAAGGAAAACTGAGAAACATAAGTAGCTGATCAAAGTGTGTTTTGTTTTGTTTTGTCACAGAGACCTAAGTGATGTGACAATATCTCCAGAAATTCCCTGTAAGAATACAGCATTTGTCTTCAAGTATCTGCTCTCCCTGGAATAAAACCCAAACCAACCACATCTAACCTTCTGTGCTGAACAAAGCCCAGTGCAGTGTGTAGTTTACCACTGCTAAAAGTTATGTGCTTATTGCCTGGAATGCCATGAAAACTCCTGCAAAGAAAGCTCCATAGTCTGCTTTTGTTTCGACACCAGAGCTTCCTAAAGAACTGCTGTGTCCATGCTCTGATCCCACCCGAAGGAGCTGAACCCACCTGGGGCCCTGCACAGCTCATGGCAGGAGGAGCTGTGGTGCAGCCACCAAGTCCTGCCTGACAGGACCACTGGGCATCCCATCTGTCCCTGAACCCACTGGGACATTGATGGGACCCTGCAGCCTCCAGCAGCCTGCTCTGCAAGGGCTCTGGGGCTGGGATGTCAGCAACATGTACCAAAGAAACCCTGTGCTCATGCTAATGTATAATACTGTACAAAACAAAAAGGAATTTACATTTAAAATTAAATTGCAGTACAGAGTAATAATATATGCACAGAGGGCACCACAGAGAAAGAAGTTGTGAGGTGTATCTGTAATGAAATATGTTATATACTTGTGCTTGAACAGGAAGGTCTAGAATATGAAACAATAGTTGAACATGATGTGAAAACAACCAATTAATTCAAGACTTATTTACAAAAATAGGAACATTTTATCATTTCATGTGACTTGACACAATCCTCAGAAATACCATATTTCATATCAGGTTCTTTGCCCATAAATTTCTTTGGACAAAACAGAGAGAAACAAAAAATGATATTAAAACATCTTGAATCTTTAGGTACAAAGATAAAATTGCTGCAGACTCGTTCTTATTCAGCAGAAGCTGAATGTTTGTAGTAAATACAATGTAAATAGTTGGGATAACATTGCAGGAACAAATTTAGAAATACTCAGGTACCAGAATTTGAGTCTTCTCTCAAGGGAGTTAAAAAAACATAAAGAAACACAAAAAAAAAAAAAAAAAGAAAAAGAAAAAAAGAAAAAAAAAAACAGCAACAACACCAACTAAAAACTAAAAACCCATCCCACATATAAATAAATATGACAAAGATTCTCCTGGAATCTCAGCAATTCTAAAAACCTGACAAGAGAAATGAAAATTAAGTCCATTAAAGGAAGAAAAAAAAAAAACCCAAACCAAAAGAAAAAGACCAAAAGGAGTAAGTGAATGAAAGAAAGGGCAAACTAATAAAAACAGTAAAGCAGGAAGCAGCCTTGTTATCAACCCAGAGATATAATGAGAGACAGAAGGACATTATTAAAACCCCTTTAAGAGCTGTATTATTTCTTTCAGCATCTATTTAAATCCATGTAAACTTTAGATGTGCTGACGATGGAGGATGGCTGAAAGGCACAGGGTGAGAACTGCCACGGTGTGAAGTGGCTCTCAGCAGCTTTCAGTCCTTGCCTGCTGATACCTTGTGATCCTCCTGTTTTTCTTGTGCTTTGCACTTTCATGTCAGGCTTGACATATGCCATATCCTGCTTTGCTGTGTGCCATACCATGGTTTGATATGTGTCATGTCTTTGTTGTGCTAGCAAGCCCCTTCATAGCATAACCACTACACATAAAAAGGAAGATTTCAAGCTTTATTTAGGGATTTTTGTATTCTGGAGTAGCAAGTTGCAGAGCCTTAAATTTGATACTGTGCCAGGCAAGGGCTGTTCCCATTGCCTGTGTTTATCCAGGGGCCATGCTGGACACCATCCCTGAGCATGCCTGAGCTGGCTGTAAGGATGGGTTGGCACACCAACCTCACTGTGGTGTTGGTGGCAGTGAAACTGTGGCATTTCTGGCCATGACAAACCTCACCACAATCTGTCCTGCTTTTCCAATACTGATGCCTGAGCTGTTGAGAGTGAAACCATCCCCACCAACCCAGCCTGCTCTGTGGACACCTGAGCCCCATGCACAGAGCCAGGGCAAGAGCAGGGCACAGCAGGTCTTTGGAGCTGCAGATCTCAGCCTTTCCCATCATAGTCTTTCATGCAAGTTTCTGTGGATATGCCCATGGCTTCATATAAATGCAGGTTGAGGCCCACTTTCAAGACCTAGCCCGTCCCACCGTTCTTGTGGTTTCTACTGACACAAAGAGGAGCCTTAGGTGGAGCTCCAGAGCTCTCTGGTGGTGGAAAACCCCATCCCACTTGATGCCACAGTTTGGGACCAGTCTCTTGTTTATGTGGTCAGGAGAGGCTGGGAACAGACAGAGCCCAGCCCAGTTCACCATCAGGTATCCCACACTCGGTTCTTCCAAAAACAATGGGGAGAACATGCACCTGAGACACGAATGGCACCTGAGACATGGGTGGCACCAGGCAGCCCCACAGAAGGAACACAAGGTGGTCCCAAGGCTTCATACACTTCAAGTGGTCAATGAGTCATTTCTTCATCTCCCACTCCACTCTGGGGGGCTCGAGCTGTTCCTCTGCCCTTCACGCCTTCATGGCAGGGACATTCTGCAAGAGGTGCCATGCCAGACAGGCTGCCCCAGTGCAGGTGCACTGTGGGCCTTACAGGGATGCTGGGACATGTCCAGAAACAGGGTCAGACCCTACAAATACCCCTTACTGCTGAATAATCACACCAAACCCCATAAAGCAACTCTGGGGTGCGTGGGGGGAGGATGAAGAAATTAAGCATGCAATAAATGTCTGAAGAATTAAACTGAACTACCTATGAACCACATAGAAAAAAAATCCCGTTTCCTCTTAAAATACCATGATAAAAATAGAGCACTCTTGTCCTGTTGGCTTGGAGAGAGGGAGACTGAACAGACTGCATCCAAACTTTATTTTTTTGTCCTGACCAATTTTTGAGTTATATTCATGAAAAAATGGTCTGCCTATCTCTCACTGCACTTCTCTCTCCCATGGATTTTTTCTTAACACTCCTATAACTCAAAAAAGGCCATGCTGATTTTTTTAATCTGTTAAAAAATGTGCTCCCTGAGCTGAAACCAAATTTCAGCCCAGAGCAAATTTTTACGGCTGGGTTATAAATCCCTGAAAAACAGGATTCATAATGGAAGTGCTGACACAGCCTTAACTACTATATAGCAGTGTGAATGGCGCCACTATAATGTCTATTAGAGATTCTTTAAAAAGTTTGCAAAATATTGTCTTGCCTTGCAGAGAAAAAGAAGCCAGAGTACTTAATGCCAACATAAACATGCTTTTAACCCATTATGTGCTAATTTGCAGAAAAGCTATTAATTCTGAGTAGGCACACAGAGTGCAGCACCGACAGGAAATGTTCTTCTAAACTCCTGTTTGACTTGTAACATGGTTTTAATCACTTCCATGAAACACAAACGATGGCTTCAAACTCTGAACGTTGCTCAGAACATGAGAAGGGTGATTACAACAGAGAGGAAAATGGGATTTTGTAGGCAAAAGGGCTAAAGCCAACAGGGAGAGAATGACACTGAACAATAAAAAATGGGCCTCCATTCCATGTCATTTTGGGGACGATGGCTTAATCTGATTCACAGCATTTAATGCCTGTCAGCAGCACACCACTATTTTATCTATCACAGCACATACTACAGGTCAAATTCACTTTCTATCAGGCAATGAGCATGTTTTCTTCTTCCTTGAGCCCAGTTAAATGTTAGCACCTCACAAAGTCAGTTCTGCTGAAACAAGCTGTGCTTTGCTTTTACAGCCTGCAGTTTGTGTGCCTGAGACCAGTGCTAAACCAGCCCTGATGATCTCCTGCTCCTGGAGGTCTGCTAGGCAGGGAAGGGGAGCACTGCCCTCTGACTAAAGCCCAGCAAAGAAATAAAAGATGTTGGCAGTGGTGGCTGCTGAGCAAAGTACATAAAAGTCTTGAAAGCCCATTAAAAACGTGAAATAAATAAGTTCAGGGCTCTATTTTGATTTTTTTTTCTTCTCTTCTTGCAGGAGTTTGTGCTTTCTCCCCATGTATAAGCATTAGCATCACCTTTCTGTGGGAATAAATGGGTGTGGGATAAGCTTTAAGTTGAATACTACAGGGACATTCAGCAACCCAGCAGAGTGCTTATCCACAGTGTGCAGTAGTAGAGGTTTTTATGGCTTTCTGTTGTCATCAGTAAAAGAGATAGTGTTAGGTCCAGTGACTTCAAAAGCCCATATGCAAGTTGACTTCACAGTTTTGAAAAGAAGAGTAATTTTCATGAAAAATGACGTTTTTCTATGTTGCCACTTTTCTTGCTCATGTCCTCAGTCCTGCCTTTGCAGAGTTGCCTGACTCCTGTTCCTGCTATCTGCACTGGTGCCCTCTGCCCATGGTATCAGTGGCTGGGGCCAGTGGAAAAAGCAGAATAATGAGGAGCAGGAGAACTGAGTTTATCTCCACATTTCTACAAGGACCTAAATGAGCAATGAACACTGCAGGATTTGTGGCATGGGTGATTTCTGTGATGCTCTAAAGAGGGAAGAAAGATCAATTTATAGTCAAAATGGTATGGCTGGTACTGCAACTCACTTCAGTGGGTGAGGACAGCAAATGTTGGCACTGTGGACCAGATTTTTTTTTTTTTTGGGATACTGATGAAAAGATACCAGTCTCCCCTGGATGAGAAATAAGCATCAGCTGCTGTACTTCCTGTTGAAGATTTCATAAGCCTCCATATAAAATGGCTCCATATTTTTCCCCTAGTGAGATTATCTTGGGAAAAACCAAGCTCACAGAATTATCCTGGTAATGATCACCATAGCAAGAAATAACTTAGGCCCTACCTGAAGAAGTAAACTACCTTTCAAGAGGCTAAGCAGAATTTTGAGCAGTCCTGGCAATACAAAAGTAAGAAATTATGGAGAAGAAACCCCTTTCCTCCCACCCTGCAGCTGCTGCTATTTCAGTTCTTTTTCCCTACTCAATACAGGAGTGAGCACTGACTGTTGAAGGCATTGACACACTAGAATAGCCAATACCCTAGTAAATTTCTAGATAAGGAAGACAAAATTTCACATCCTTCTTCTAATTTGAAAGCTAGGACAGGTCCAAGGAAAGGAAAAGAGACACCAAGCATATCTACCACATCCAGTGCTGACAGGCATGACTTAAGCAAGTGTCTCTTGTCTGCACCAGAAGCAAGTAGCAACCTGAATTTTTGTCTCTTGTAATGGTGCAGAACACCTCAATACAGAGTAATGGACAGAAGGGCTGGACCTGTCTGGCTTCAGGGGTTTTTTTTAAGTTCCTTGAGGCAGTTCCCACAAAACATTTTGATTTTGACAGAAAACATTTTTCTAGTGAAATTATTATCTGCTGGAAGACTCCTGACTACCACTAGGTTTAAGTTTGTTCCTCTCAAGCAGGTAGACAGTTATGGGCTCCAAGTACCTCTGAAAACCAACCAACTTTATAGAGCTGCTGGAATGCCTGGCATTCCCATTTTAAATCTTTCACGTAAGCAGGGTATTTGAGCCAGAGGACAAATTAGTACCAGTACTGGGATCCAAGAATCTCTATTACATTTTCAAATTATAAGGACATGTAGGACATTCTTCTAAACAGCTTAAGTCTCATGCCTTTCACAATCTTCTCAGGCCCACCAGCTGGGTCTCTGGGATACAATTTTCTGCTTTTATGCTACTCATATGGTTTTGAATCAATAAAACTGGTGACTGTTTCAATTTCAGTGTTCTCAATACTTGAAACTACTTATGAGATTAACTACTGACAGAATCCAGTCCTTTAAACATCTAACATCATCCTTTTCATTTTTTAAAGTACCTTCTTTCACTTCCTGCTTCTGGTCTTGATTTTCTGTCTCTAAGTCATCCTGTGTTTTTGGCTCCACCATCTCTTCATCATCTTCATCCTCTAAAAAAAAAAATGAAGAAAAAGATTTGTGAGACTCTCCTTCTTAAGAGGCCTGGAAATTGTCCGACTTCTTTAAAATTATAAACCGGTAAAGCAAAGTGCCCAATACATGGAACGTGTACATTTTTGCCCAGAGCAACACTCTGAGACATTTCCCCCCTGTCTGCAAGATAATCTTCTCACACAGGGCACCTGCCACTTCTGCTCCCCATAACCTCCCCTCTCAGATGTCAACTGAGTATCTCCCTGACCTCAGATATGACTTCTTGGCTGGCATGAGGACAGATACAAATATGTTTCAGCCTGGCAGCTATTCCACAGCTGGGACACCTGCTATCCAGATACCTCATTTCCAATTCAATTCTCACCAGATTAATTTGTCTTTTGACCTACAGGAATAGGTTAAACAGAAAACTGACCTCAGGTCAGATGCCACTAGCAAGGAAACAAGCATGGCACAGTTCTGAAAAGTCATCACCATCAACTGGGGGAATATAGCAACCAAAAGTAGCATTTGGAGCTTAGGAACCATTCTTGCATTAATACAAATTTAATGAACACTAAAATTTGACACATGTCAGTTACTACTGCCAGATGTTTTAATGAACTTTCCTGACCTATGCAAATGCATCTCTCCCTCCCCCTCTCTCCCCACACTCACATGTTCTCATTTTATTCAGAAGGGTAAACCATTCATTCAGTGATGTTTCTCTGAAGTTACAAGGGTTCTGATTGTCCAGATCAGAACATAATACAAGCAGAGCTGAAAAAACAGTGATGCACCAAAATGGCTCAGAGTCTACCTAGCCCTCATTACTTGTTACCAGCATGTTTCAGCAATTTGATCCATTTTTCCTGTGCCCAGGGCTGGCACCCAATCCACTCACATTCTTGAGAAGATAAAGACACACAGCTTTCTAGATTTTGTGAACTATGAGGAATGAAAATTGAGCTGGTCCTAAAAGTATTTAACAATTAGGATGAGTAAATCCATGGGCTATGGAGGAATTATTTTGTAGTTATTTTGGAGCTTGACATACCACCAAGCTTCACTGCTGCCCTGTGTCAGTCCATGGCATGAGGGACCACATGTTGTCATGGCTTGGGGCATTCAACCATCAGGAAAAACACTGCAGTTCCTCTGGGGCTTTCTGAGCAGCCTGCTGTCACCATACAGCTCCTCGTGTCATGGTGTTTCTCCAGGCACACTTCCTGCTCTAACCTGCCATGTTAATGGGGAAAACATATCATGCTTCTCCAGCTGCTTGGTTACTGGCACCTTCTGCTGTGAAGGCTGGCTGTAATCAGTCCTGGCTTCTTGTGAGATGCTGGTGCTGACAGGTTGCATTCAACCAACAGGAACATGCAGCTGTATTTTGTTTTCAATAACGTAATAGGCACCATACTATTCCCACCACATTGCCTACCCTGGGACTTCTCCCAGAAGCCCAGAGGGGACATGTTGCTAGGTGCCATGTAGGCCATTAACTTAAGAGTTGGACTCAATGATCTTTGTGGGTCCCTTCCAACTCAGAATATTCTGTGACTCTTTGATTCTGCAGTATCTTGGCTGGAGATCATGGCTTAGCCACATACTGTAAGGAGGTGTCTCAGCATGGACAGATATGCTTTTTCCTATTGGGAAAATGAGGAAATCTTGGCATAAAATCTGCCATCACACCCCTTACAACTAGTGACTGCAATGGGGAGAAAAGAAAAAGCTCATCTCTCCAGCCACAGGGAGGAGGGATAACCATGAACTTCCCAAGCTGGAAAGGGAGGAGGAATCCAGCATGGATGAAGAGGCATTTCCAGAATTAAAAGCACTACTAATGAATGCCACTCCTTTATCAGGGATTTTGTCAGACCATGAAACCTGAGGTGGAAAAAAGATAGGGTACTCAAAATGCCTCCCTTTGGTGCCTACTTCTCCCTAGGTACCTTGCACAGAAGGACTAAGGACAAATTTTAAAGAGCAAGCCAGGGTGGTTCGGTTTGGCAGGGTAAATACATTGCTCTGTTCACTGGCTGAAAGACAGATAACATCCAACACAGACAGCAGAGAAGAGCTCTCCTACTGTACACACACAGGAGGGGTAAAAAAAGGTCCTTCTGCCATTGGTCTGTGGCACTGGGAGAGATGGGGATGCACAGAAAAGAGAGGCACTCCCAGTTTCAAAGAGCAGGTGAGAAGTGTGAGTGCCTGGTGCAGCAGGGAGTGAATACTCTGCCAACCTCAAATACCATGCACACACAGATAGGATCACATTGCTGTACAGATATATACACACAGACAGAATTATGGCAGATACTAATAAAACCAGCTCCTATGAAAGTTTTGTGAGTCTTGCATTAAAGGTTTTCATTCCCTAAAGCACCAAGTCTTGGAACCAGCTGTTTAAATATGGATTTCTGCTTCCATTTTTAACCTGTTTCTAACCTGCCAGCTTGTGCAGGAAAGTTTCAGAAGGTAAAGGGTTTGAGAAAATTTTCAGGCAGCAAACAAAAACTACACCAATATTCAACTGAAATGTTTGGGATTTTTAAGACTTCTTGCAATGCTTTTTAATGCTTCACTTGCAATTTGTTAATGGATAGGGATGATGTAGCAAATTTAGAACTTGAGATTTAGTAACAGGTTTTCAGGTTGAAGTGAAGCAAATTTATCCCTGTTTCTAGAAGTCCTTGATCCCCCTGATTTTGGGTGCCAAATTATTTGCTTGCCTATAGCCCTTTCCTGCTTCTAATGCAGAGTAGGGATAAATGGAAGTAAGTAATGGTTATTAAAACACATGCCATGCCTTTTCCAAAGGCACAAACATCAATAAATTAGTTTTACTGAGAAAGCAGTGCAAGAGTTTTTAGCAGATTAGACACATTTTAGATGTCCTTATTTATTTACAGAGAAATGTTTATATATACACAGAGAAACTCAGCTAAAAGAATGATAGGGTTGTGAGTCAAATGCTAAAATCTTAGCAAATGCCAGAATTTGGATTGTCTGGGCATGATTAGCTCCTTTCCCCTCCCCACGTGTAGGCATGATGACATAATTCTGGAATTTCCTCCCTCTTGAGTGGTTGGCTTCATTTTCTGGGTGCTCAGCAAGAGACACCTGGGGCCTGAAATGCAGAAGTGCTGAAAGCTGAAGTCAACTGGCCCTGTGCTTTGAGTGGAGAAAGTCTTAGGGAAATTCTACACATGCAAAGGCTCCCACAGCTCTTTCTTTCAGCTTTCACTGAAAGTTGTCATTCTGACATTTTTGTCCTTTCTCCCCCTATGCTTAAATGCTTTTGCAAGATGGCAAAAATATTGTAAAAAAAAATAGAATTCTCACCCTGCATAGATGTTTTGCAGAGACATGTTCAACGGGGTTTGTGGCATATTAAGATGCTGTTGGGGAAGCAACAGCAAAACTAAACCTTGGAAGTGGATTGATGTTTTTTCTGTATTCAGTGTAATACTTTGATCATGTGCATGAATATGAGATCTGATGCCAGAGCACTCAATGGAATAAGATAAAAAGCAGAAAGGTTAAAAAACTTCCTCCCTATTGACTGGCTGAAGCAAGAATCTGTTAAGGAAAAAAACCCTATATGTCATCACGCAATTAAAATTGTATCATGAAGAGGGCTAATTAAGAATGCCCAAGAAAACTGCATTCTGGACTAACCAATCTTGCTTGGCTATGCATATCCATGCAAAGTTTATTTGACATAATTTATATATATATATATAGCACACTATTTAATACCAATGTATGCATCCTCACACATGTTCATAGTACATACATTTGCTTTTGTTAAGTATGGTTATGCACTTGTACATTTGACTGCACATACACATACATTAAGAATAATGGACAATGCTCCAGCATTCATTTTCCTGTGTTTTATTTAAAGGTGACAAAGATAGCATTTACTGTACATTTACTGGAGAATCTGTGAACATCTACATAGCTATTCATTTCCATATGTGCCCGCTCAGATTGCAATAATTTTCCAGGGAGATGAAGAAACTTGTGTAGTTCCTGAACATACATAGCCTTTCCCTTTTAAGAGCATATCTAATATGAGGAAGTCTAGAGAAATAGCTTTTTAGCTGCTCACATCACAGTAGTGGGAGTCTTCTCATCACATTTGGCAAACAGAGATGCTACCAGCACCAGTAGTAGTGTTACACCCTGTTCAGAAGAGAACAGGGTGTAACACTATCAGAACTCAAATGTCTATTAAAGGAACCACATGAAAAAGAGCTAGTAATGAAGAAGTGTATAACTGCAGTGCAACACTTCTTTGTAGATATAAAAGGACTTTGCAAGGAGGCCAGTTTTGGTATGTCTATTTACCACACAGAAGCTGACAGATAGACCCACTCACTGCAGATCATGCAGTAGACCAGCAGCTTACAGAAGATAGAGTGGGCTTCAGAGTTTCAGCCTAGAATCCTGCCCACTAAGGCCACCCTGCCCTCTATAAATAAACAAATCCTCAATGGAAATGATCATTAAATGTTTGAATAATGATGTTTGTCTACTGAAGCTGGTGGAGCCATATGTGGGATTAATAGAGACTGAGATAACTGAATCAAAAATGTTTTCTTCATAACTCAGAGCTTGATGACTCTCCAGGCTCTAGGAGGTGAGTCTGAACAGTGCTTGACATAGTAAAAATAGAGCAATTGTTTTCATTTTGGTCTTAGCTTGAACACTTCTGCTTCTGTTCCAGACCAGAAGTGCTCTTGTCTGTCTAAAAGCATGTCTGTTTTTCCCAACTATAGAAGTTACCCTAATAAGAGTATGACCTCTCCCTACAAACCTAGTTTTTTTTTTAATCTGGGTGTAAATACTAATTTTCAAATGTTATCCAACTATTAGCTCCAATGAGCCTGCTCTATGCCTGGTCTTTGCCTTGGACACCACAACCACTTGCAATAGGTGGTACAGGGGAAAGCTCTGTGAATACATGGCCAACTCCCCTGCAACTGCAGAAGAAAGGCCCAGACATGCTGGGATCAGATATTCACAGAGAGCACAGATGATCTCAGAAAATCAGACCCTGCCTTTCTGCAGTGCCGGACTATTTAATACCTACTTGGACTTTCCAGGGCTTTAAACCACTGTATTTATTTCTACAGCATATAAAAACATACCAGGCACATTCAAGACAAACTAGAATAGTAGAATAAATAATTGCATCAGAGAGGACTACACATGACATTGGCTTAGGGTTTTAATTCTTGAGATTGCCTTTTTTGGATTGCCAGTTTAAGGAAGTCAGCACTGGTACTGCTCAAATAGATTACTAAATAGCTGATTTTTGGGAGGATTTATGTAGTTATGGTCTCTGCTCTGCTAATACATGTAACACAAATTAAACAGCAGGCAGCGTGTTGTGCATTCTTCTTCAGTGGAGGATTTACACCTCCTCAGACCTGTGCCTCTGAAGCCAAAAAGTTGCAGCTTCTGTGTATTGTTTTTAGGATTGACAGCTATACTGAATTAGACTGATAGCTCTGGTTTTAATTCTGGGTAGGTACAAACAATCCCTTTGTTAAAGACACAGCTTTAAAATCGCAATTTAATTAGCATCACAATTATATATTTTATTGACTGAGTCAGTGATATATGAGAAGCCAGTGGGTTATTATATGGGGTTTTATATCAGCATTGACATTCCTTTAGTGCATGAGAAGGATCAGCCATGCATATGACACATTCAATAAAATCAAGTGTCTTCACAAAAAGCAGACTCCATATTTGCAACTATGACATACCAGAAACCACTGTATAAGTTTTATATTTACAACTGTTCAAAATAACTTTGCTGCTTCTGTTACAGAAGAACTACAAACTGAACAAGGACAAATGCATTGCATTTATATTGCATAAGCCTGGACCAAACAAGTTGAATACTGTTGGCATTATCCTAAGTAGAAGTTAAAACACTGTCTTTCCTTTATGAATATGTTCTTTCCATCACTAGCAAAATATGCAACAAGCAAGGGAAGACATATTTTTTCAAATAGTGCTGCCTGACATTCCACATTTTTGAAAATCTATGATTTGCAATCTGGCTGAATGACCTATTTTTCATATAATGTCATTTTTTGAAATACTTCCAGTTTTTCACTTTCATCTTTTGACTGCCCTTTGAAGCAGGAAGAGAATTAATTCATCAGTGGATCTTGTTTGCAGAGTGGGATGTGAGACTGGACGTACATTGGGCACATGTTAGTCATCCCAGATGGAAATATTCTTGCATTAGGGCTCTTCTTGGCAATAGGCAGCTGCCTTCTAAAATGTATTTCATTTAGCCAAAGAAAGGAACACTACTCAGATCTCAATACTGAGAAAAAAACCCTCAGGTGAACAGAACTTGCCCTAAGCTCCATGAAACAAACTTCAGATGAGAATTTCATGTGAGTTAGAGCTTGCAAGTATATTTGCAGTCAAGAATCATAGGTATGCAAGGTATTATTGCTCACTACCCAGAAAAATACTTAAATGTGCATTGGAGGAACATAAAAAAGCTCTGGCTCATCCCTGTGAAGTTCCCCATCCCTCTTACAGAACACTCCCAACATACCATCTTGTCCTTATGAACTAGCACAGTGAGTTGTGCTTTCCAATGGCCATCAGATGAAAAAAGAACATTAGAAAAAGAAAGGATAGAACTGATGAATGAATTTCTGGAACCAGCTTATGGCCACAGCACCTATAAAACTTGAACAGAAGTATCTGATGTTCTTCCTTCATTTTCCACATAAAGGATTTTAATCCTGAAAAAAAAAGGATCTGTCTGTTCCTTGACTGCAGTTCTGCAAGAGCAAGAAAAAAATCATTGTGCTACAAGAACAGACTGCCTAGCATCTTCAAATTCCCATGATTTTATTATCTTTTGTCATGTTTTGTTATCAAAGGGCTGTGGTGCTCTTATGCAAAAGAGAAGCTTTGAAGATTGATACAGGCTGTAGGAATCATACTACTTTTACCAGAGTCAAGTATATTGACTGAGTAATTAAAAAAAAAATATTTTTCTAAAATTTATGCATAAAATAATATAATGCTTGACACATATATCATTTTAATCCAGAAGACTGCAGGGCAGTTCTCAATGAGATTATTTTATTTAGCCTAACGTCTTCCACAGTAAGTAGACTAGCAATGACACATCAGCTTTAAAAGTACAAGACTAATGGAAAAATCCTAATTTTCTTGATTCTTGTAAAACTAAGTACATGTCCTATATTTCTGACACATCTAAGAAGGCTTTTCTGATCTCATCCCTTATTCTGCAATGCAAATTTGCAAGATTTCACCCCTCATCCCATAAAGGGCAGGTGTTATTACCAGCCATTACAACCAGATCCCCAGAGTCCTCCTCTCAGGCTTCAGCTATCCTTGTACAAGCGCAATGAAGGAAATACGTATTTCACCCCAAAAACAAACACTTAGCCTGGCTGACTGAGAGGAGTCATTTAGTCCAGAAAATTTATTTTGCCTACAGCATAGGCCGTGCCTGTGCTATTGCCACTTAAAAATTTGTCCTGAAATTTACTACACTTCCCTCTTAAAACAAGCACACCATAAGTAATTTTTACTCAACATTTCTTCTCAAAGCTCTCCTTAACAATTACCACATTCAATTACTCCTGGTCAGGGGATTCTGAGGTCCCCAGAATATGATTTCTCATAACCATATCTTGATCTAGGGTTACACCACTCAGCTCCTGTCCCTATGCCTCTTCCTGACTTGTGTTTACAGTCAGATTTCTTTTTGGTACATTATGAAGACAGATCTTATTTTTCCATTTTGTGACAAATGATAGACTAACACAGCCAAATGGCAAGAAAACATCACAGAAAAATTTGTTTTACTGTAGCATTTCACTAAGCTCTTCATAGCCCCAACTGCAAACCTTTGCACTGGTTCAAATGTTAGAATCGCTGCTTCAGAATACAATAATTTCTGTACCAATTAAAATTGAAAGCTGCTTCTGACTATTCAGGGAAATATTTCTCTAACCCAAGAAACTGATTTTCCAGTTCCTTGGCCTGAACACAGTTTTCAGTTGTGGTGAGAGTCTAAGAATTCTAAGTGTCCCTTGTTTTTAGTTTCTGGTCGGTCTAGATCAGACGTGGATTTTTCTCTCCTCTTTTGGACTGTTGCAACATCACACTGGTTGAAAGCGTTTTTCAGCCCCCAGAGAACTAAACTACAAAGTACCCCACTGGAATCATCACCTCTTCTAGCTGACTCCCTTTTCTCCTCTCTTTCCCTCTCCAAATCTCATGTTCAATTCTACTGTGTTTGAAAATATTCCAGTTGGAAGATGTAACACAAAAAGAAAAGTACAGAAGTTTTCTTTCCTTGGCCATGGTTGGGCCTTCAAATAAAAATGCCAACATGAAACAATGTTTGAACAGCAGAAGCCTTACAGTAGCATTTATGGACCTCCAGCTCCAAACCCAAATAGTATAAATTTAAAATACCCTGCTGCAGTATAGCTGCAGTTAACCTTGACAAAGAAAAAGATGGAGACCCTTTATTTCTGTGGATGAAGAAGGGCATTACTAAACCATGCAGATTTTCACAGCCTGAGAAACCTGTGAGGATTTGTTCCTGCTGTGCTGCTGGAGGAAATCATGTCATGCCAGCAGTGTGAAATGACTCCTGCCCTGGGAAAGGGCACTGAGACACGTGGCAAACTTCTGGATAGGGCCTGCTCAAGACATTTTGAAACACTCAGATCATGCAATAGAGTTAAATCACAAAAACTTAAGTATGTTAATGAAAACCAGTCCCCACAAGCTATGGCATGAGCAGCAATTGTAAAACAAAAGCTGCTTTCACATTAAACACACACACACAGATGAAGTATCTGGCACTTACACTGCCCCTGATACAGAGGTCAATCGTGGTTGCCTCAGCTGGGCACTAGGTACTTAAAACTTTAAATACAATGTAGACTAAGTGAATTCTGTGGGATTGTTACTTCTGACATAGAGGGAACTAGGACTTCACTCATAGACTCATTTATTCCAAGCACAAAAGACTTTAGACTCCACTGGCCACCTCATCTATTTTCCACTGTGTTTTTGCACAGGCAAGATTAAAAAATCTGGCTGTTGTAGAAGAAATTAATTCTCCGCTTCCATATTGTATCTCTGCTCATGTAGCCATACTAATATGCTTTAGGTCAAATTTTTCAGCCCTGACTCTGGGTTTAACTTCTTCTTCAGGTATTACCATGAGTTCTGGCCTTTTAGAGTTTTTCCTTTGTTTCTGAACATGAAATTAATGTTCAGTTCAAGGCCCAGAAATCATCTGAATGGCCACACAGTTTTTTGTATGACCACTGTTGAACTTTTAGTGCCATCTTTTCCACAAATCTCCCCATCTCAGTTCTATGGCATTTTATGAATAAAACTCAATGCTTAAGATGTACCATATGTTTTTGTAACTGAAATATCTGACAGCATGAATTTCTACATTTACACACAAACCTCAACCGACAGCAATGGAGACAAGGCTGCTAATATATTAAAACTGGAAAGCATAATTGGAAAAAACAACTATATTCATAAACAATTACCACAGCAAATAGACAAAAACTCCCTCTCTTTGTCTCCCTGACACACACATGCACACATTTCTCTCAGCACTTTAAAAATAACCATTAGTCATATGGCAACTGCATTTTACATGAGCAGAGATTCATTTCAGCATTTTTCTTAGGAAAAGACGGGCAAAAAATACTTTATTAAAAATTTTTAAACTACAAAAGAAACGCTGGGTCAGGGCTCGATGAGTGTGTGCTTATTACTTTTATAGGCACTAAATGGACCCCACTTAATTCTGTTTCCCACTGACGCCACTTCACCTTAGTCACTGGTGTTAGCCATGATTTGCATCAGTGTATGTGAAAAAAGGAATTCCCTCTAACAGTTTTGAACTTGCCATATTTTAATTTCATTTTCAATTCAAAGTTTTTGTTCTACCACACTGGAAGAGGAGAAGCTTCCACTTATAGACACTCAGTTGTGGGGCATCCAGGTGAGCAACACCTTTTGGTGGTATAGAAACCAGGGCACAAGCACATCAGCTTCTTGCCCAAAGTCACTCCTGAAATAGCTGCAGATGACAGAATAAAATCCTGGTCTTCTGATTTCTAAACTGATATTGCAGGCACTGCTTCCCCTGAGGCATGTGATCAGGGCTGCTTTGGAGGCTGCTCAGCCCTCATTATGTTAAACCAGCTGTTAAAAAACACAGCCGGTTTCCCCCAGCTGCTTGTTGCAGCCTGTTGGGAGAGCACCCAGCTCCCAGCACTGTTGTCCCCAGGCTGGGAACCCCCTGCTCACGCCCTGTGCCCTGACCCCTGCCTGCACCTCCTGCCTCCGCAGCTCCCGCACCCCTCTGCCCACCCCGGCCGCCTCTCGCCTCCGCTCCCACCCTGCCCACCCCTCTTCTGCTCAGGGTCACACTTCAAAGTCTCCCGTGCCCCCAGGAAGGCCTCTTCCTTCCTCCTGGCCCCTCTCCAGCCTCCCTGGCATTTGGTCTTCCCAAAGCAGATATCAAAAATCCCCTACTTGCAATCTGGGGCTTTCTGCACGCCAGGAGCCCTACCCACCTGCAGATACCTGTTTGACACAGAAATGCCCTCTGATTTGGATTCTCAGATGAACTTCTAGGTTTTTCTGAGAACTTGGGTTGTAAGACATTAATTACAAAAAAAAAAAAAAAAAAAAAAAAAAAAAAAAAAAAAAAAAAAAAAAAAAAACAACCAAACAAAAAAACCAAAAGACAAAAACCAATCCTATCACCCAAGTTCACAATTGCTATGGTTAAAACCCTGTTTGTCTGTTGCAACTCCGAGGATCAGGTATGTTTTTCTGTGCTTAAGCTCAACACACTTCAGTGGCTTCAGATGTCTGAACAGGCAGACTGCATCTGCAGTTGGGGTACATGGGAAGATTCAACTGCACCACAACCATCCACTGGAATATGCTGCCTTTTTCCCTCTTTACAGTTCAGACTCATCAGGAAAATCATTTCTGTGGCTACTTTATATCTGCCCCTCTTTGGAAAATGGATGCTATGAAGTGCCATACAATGCCTGCCTGTAAATTAAAACCCTTCCTTTCCTCCCAAAATGCTGCCAAGACCCTCTCCTGCAAGCTCTTGGAAGCTCTCAGCTACAAACAGGAGCTTTAAGTCAGGAGAACCATATGAAAGCAGATAAAATAAGCTGGGTTGTGCTGCCTCATGATCCTTTACTTGTAGAAGCACGTCTGCATCAAATTTTTCTTTGGTTGGTTTTTGTTTTTTTGGTTGGAAGACAAAAGAAAAAAGTCGCTGGCTTCTGCCCCTGTGTCTTTTCACTGTAACACAGCTCACAGCTGCAAATTTACATGTGTTAACTTGGGATGCCACAAACCAGGCAGCAATGAGGTTGTCATCCTGATCTGAGGAAACACAACGTGCATACACGCCAGTGAATTTACTGCAAGCGAAGTGTTTTGCTGTGATAATTTAAAGCAGATTATGAATTGTTTCATCAGTTGACTCTTCCATCTATAGCCAGATCACAAAAGCCAGAAATGCTGGAGTCATATTCCATCAAACAGGTGCAGCTCCACCAAATCTTGGTTTTTTGCAAAATGGGGCCACTTTCTCTGTGGAAGTGGGAAAATTAAAAAAAGAAACCAAGATGAGGAGGCAGTCCTAGAAACATTAAAATGGTCTGTTCTCACATTTTCTGAGTGGATTTTTTTGAGCTTTCCATTTAAAAGTACTTCTTGGATTTTTTAGACTATTTAAAATATGAGGTAAAGGAAAGTAAAATTGAAAGCTTTCAGTTTTTTTAAAACATAGATGTTTTCAGTAACCATACTGGAAAATAAGGCAAAATTTTACTTAAGGTGCATTGGAGTATTCTTTCAAGCTGGTACAAAATTATATTTTGAAATTTGAAATTTCACAGCACTGCATGAAGAAGATATTCTTTCCGGGCCAGACTTTCAAGTAGTCACTGCTTAAGGGATGCAGTCATACTTGAGTGGCAATTAAAAAATCTGATATTAAAGCAACATAGAAGCACACACTTGACTGGGGATAAGGATGTCTTTCATCAACGTAAGGACAAGATGTGATCTGAGATCCCCTCTCTTAAGACTTCAGGTTAATGATTTCTTTTAGATGGGACAAACCTCAAGTCCTGCTTTCAGTTCTGAGTGCCTGAAGGCAAATTTCACATCCATGTGCTGAGAACAAGATAACAGATAGTGGTAACAAACTTGATGCACACCTGAAACACAGCCCAGTACATCGAACAGGAAATTTGTAAACAGGTATTTATTGCTTTTGAAGCCTAATCCTGACTCTTTATATTTGCATGCAGAACTCAAAATGACCAGGACAAATGCATTATGAAGTCAGAAAAGCGCTACCAGTTCGTCTTGATAGCTCTTGCATGGAGAAAAATTGCACAAGCCAAGTCTGACCAGCATCTTGGAAACCATTGTCCTAGTTGCCTCTATGGTTACATGGTTGGATAAAATAGGAAAAATCACCTCAACAGAGGTGTTTGTTTTGGGGGTAGGTACTGGGAGTAGTGCTAAATTCAGCAGCCACAGCAGAACAAATAGAAATTGTGAGCTTTCTACTACATTAATGAAACTTCATTCAAAAGGTGGAGTGGAATGTTCCTCCAAGATGGATAATTCACATAAGCTGTGTGATTCAAACACTCATGTCTCCCCACCAGCTCCACACCACCTTGGAATTTATGTTTTATTTCAGTTTTCATCAGGCTACTTATGAATGACCAATGACAAAAGAGCATGTGTGCATTTTTCTTTTTCACAGGTCCCTGTTAATGAGGACTCTGTTGCATTAAGATAGTCAAGATTGTCTCTGGCAAAAAGTGTTGAACCAAGGTGTTTGTGCCTGCATAAAATTAAGCCACAAGTAAAGCACTTACTTCTGACAGCAGATTTATAATAGGAAAATCCCAGCAGGAATGAAGAGTTACAAACCCCCGTTGTAGCCTTTTTCATAAACTTCACCTTGATTTAGTATTTCAAACAAGTAGCAGGAAAGGCTAACAGCAGAGGTAATCCTATCATCTTTTCTCCAACAGCTCCATTCCATCTTTTTGACTTCCTCATGCTGCTAACATGAATTCAAATCATCTGTGTTTAAAGTTAAATACAGTGATTGACAGATCTTTGTAGTCTCAGCTCATACTGAAGATTATTCTAGATACCTATCAGTTATTACTACAAGCCCTGTCTGATATTCAATACCTACAGGGAAAATTGTTTTTAACAGTGTAATGTCTGATCTATTTTGAAAGCTATTTTAAAATAAGAAACTAACTATAACCAGGTGGCTAAAATCTAGACAGGTTTTTTATACCTTGATTTTTGGGGAGAGAAGGTTGACGATAACAGCAGAACTGTCTTACACTGCAGTAACAACCATGATTCAGAGCAAATCACAGGCAAAAAAAAGCGTTTTATTTTGATTCCATGACATCAATTTCTGTAAAAACACCTATTCCAATTGCACAGGACACAGGAAGGTTTAGGGGTTTGCTCCTAGTTCTTAGAACTGACTCATGACAGTACACGCTGCTACGAAGTAATTGCTTCCTTTTATGAACACAAGCTCAGCTGCTGTGCTAGAAAACTGGAATGCTGGAAGAGACTTCTGGATGTAGTAAAAATCTTACTGTGGACACAAATGCAAAACAAAACAGCAAATGTAGTGGTCATTGTGCTCAAGGACCTGTGATGCAGAAAGGCAGAAGGTCCTCTTCCATGAACACCTGCTGTGCCCAGCTCTGCCGACCCCACTGCTGTGCCAAGCGACAGCCTTGCTGCTCCACTTACAGCATTCCAGAACAGGCTGGCTTTGGGCACAGGGAGATCAGCTTTGGGTGGGAAAGCACTCTGGTCAATACCCTGTGCTCACAGGAAGGCAAGTGGAAGCACTGCTCTCTTATATGGGCAGCTCAGCAAAGCTGGAAGATGGAGGTGGGTGGCTGGGCAATGCCAGCTAGCACCCATCATTGCTTCCACGAGCTGATTGCTCCACTTCAAGGCACGCTGTTCCCTGAGTCCCATCCTTCCCCACCACTCCATTTGCCGCCAGAAGATTTCGAGTAACTTCTCATCTCATTCCCTCAGTGCCTTCCTCCACAGAACTGAAATGTAATAGCAGGGAAAGTAGAACAAGAGAAGCAGCTTGGCACAAGCAGCAGGCAGGACGCTGCCCTCAAACTCCACCACTTTTCAGAGCTCCTACCAACATGACTGAGATCCCACACAGATCTTTGTGAAACTTGATTAACTTTGTGCTCATGGTTAAATGAATTTGAAACTGTTAAGAAGACAAGGGCTTAACAGTATTGCTCAGTTCAACAAAGTCTTTTCTGGTTTTGTGACTGGGATGTGAGGAGCAAGCATAGCTAGTGTGTTTTGGCTGTAAATCATGGTAGGGAAAGAATAAACAAAACTGGGGAACAGAGCTTGTGTGTCTTGGGTTAGTTGGGATGGTTCAGGCTGCTAAAAATTCCTAGTGGCTTTTTCAAGATTGAATCTACCCCTGGTTGTTATTCTGTGTGCTTAGCAATGAAAAAAGAAGTACAGAAGACTTGAAAATACAGACTTTATAATGCCATACTCAGCCCCCTAAAACCAAAGGCAGTAATGGCATCAGTAAATGCATCAGTAGTTTGGCCAAATTAGAAAGTTAAGACGATGGGCAAATTCCATCAGCAGAATGACAGCTAAAAATAATCTTGCATGGAAATGTGCACGGAAGTTCATTTTTCATGCACTGGGCAAATAAAATCCAATTGGTTTTTGCATTCTCAGTATAACCCCATTACACTTCATGAGAGCTTGAAAGACAACGATGATTTAAATAAAAAGATCCTCCCCTGTTTGTCAAGTTGTCATTTTTCCATCTGCAAATAATGAAACATAAACTACTCTGAAAGGGAGAGAGATGGAAGGGAATGTGTTCCACGGATCTGTGGAGAACCACATAGAAACATATACAGAAAAAGAAGCTGCAGCACGGAGCACTTCCTGACCTCCTCTTGGCTACAAATCTAAAAGAAGTCTCCAAGGCAAGAAGCATGAAAGAGCTTAAACAAGAAACCCTTCAGAAGTACAGCTCTTTGCTGCATGAATACCACAACACAGGGAAAATCTGCTGTGTAGGAGTACAGTCCTCCCACTTGAAAAGAGCTGGTAATGCCATCATGTCACGGAAAGATTTTCTTCATGGCTTTTGTGCATTGAAGGCATTAGCAAAGTGGGAAAAGTGTGAGCTGACAACTGCGCAAAGAGTTCCTTAATTACATTGTAAAGCATGTCTCATTTAAGCATGCAGCAGAACTAATGTTAAAAATACATGTCTTCCCATATAAATGGATGTGAAATCAGAGCAGGTTAATCTAGTAGATAGTGCACTCCAGAGCTCTTTACAAATGGTGAGAAGTTAAGCTTCATCAACAGCACATTAGTATTGCTACCACTCCAGCTTCTTCCTGCAGTGTTTGCTGCAGCAAAACTCACAGTCCATGGCTGGACCTTGATATAAGTCAGTCCATGCTTCAACATTTGGCCAAATGTTTTGTCTGTACTGCCTGTTCATCGTTTCTCAGTTCACAGACTCCCAGTTTGGGATGTGTTGACCCTTTCCTATTTAGCCATGTCTGGATGTCTGCTCATATCTCCTGCACCGTGTGGTTTCAACCAGTTACACCCAACTTGCTGGTGGTGGTGACATTGGAGCTTAGATCAGTGTCTTGATGTGCTCCCATCCAAGTGAGTTTCTTCATGTGGGGATCAGAGCTGGCTTCCAGGTGTACCACACTGCAAGCCAACAGACAGGCAATATGGAGAACCAAGGCATTCAGCCTTGAGCAGAGGCTCAAACTGGGAGCCCTTATGACAACAGAAAGAAATAGTCCAAGTGTCAGAGACGAGAACTGAAACCAGAGGTCTATGTTTGGGTCTGATACCTTACACAAAAGGCTGTCTGAGTGACCAAATCAAAGTCTTTAGCACCTGGAATAAGGGTAAGATCTGCTGGCTTTTGAACTAGGACCACTGCCTGAAGACCACACCAGGATGATGGGCTTTGCCATTAATGCCTGACTTCCCAGATGTGCTGGAAATTAACATGCTTACTCACACTATTTCCTTTTATTATATGTTGGTGAATAGCAGCCTCCATTTCTGTGCATGTCATTTCAGCTGATGTATCTGTCATTCTGCAGAGCCTGTCTAGCACTGTAAGAACCAGAGAATACCCTATACAAATTAGTGACAAAGACACCTGTACAAAATCCTAACATTAAATACATGCAGAGGAGACTTCCCCCTGCGCCTCATCCTGTGCATGGAATTCAGAATTAAAGGCCAGACTTATTTTCTTTCCCTGCCTTTGGAAAACTCTAACTAGCATTAATCCCCTCCTGCCCACTGATCCTTCAAATGTCATTTTCCTTCACTGGCATGCTTTTCAATTTGGGAAACTCTTCTTTCCTTTCCTTCCCTTGCCTTGGAAGTCCACTGTAGCATAGCCATAGCATGAGCTCTGTCTCTCTGTGATGCTTGCACAGGGTCAAACGTGCACACGCAAGCTCACACAGGCACGCCCAAACACAGGGAGCACAGCACTGGTGCAGCTCAGCACCTCACCCTGCTTTGGGCTATGCTTTGATACAACAGGCACCGGAGCCTTGCAGCGTGGCAGCAACGAGCTGCTCCAAACATGCTTTGTGTTTTGTCTCCAGAGGAGGTGGGGTAGAAGCACAAGGGGTACTTCATCATAAAATGCTGAATATTTAAACCCTATTCCCCTCCCACCACCCTATTTAAATCAGCAATGCAGCTGGAATGAAATACAACTCGGCTTTCAAACATTTTCTTATTTAATTCAATTTGCTACTAGATTGATAGCTAAACTCAAAACAGATTTTACCCCTTTTCTCCTGGATGGGGAAATAGAGATGACCAAGTTCCCTTTGAACTTGGTTTAAAATGTTTCTGTTTTTTCCTATTAACTAAAAGGAAACAAACAAAAGAAAGCAATTATTAAAGTGGTCTGTAGTCTATTTCCAGTACAGGATTCATTGACACGGGGTGAAGAGCTGAGTCTCTCCAGGCCTAAGGGACAGGTGTTTCTAGTACTAACACATCGGGTGGCTGTCTCGAAAAAAGAACAAGATCTTGAGTAAACTTTTTATTTTTAGGAGCAAGCTTTCTCTACATTAAGGTGTGCTTTCTCTAAGTTAAGGTGTGCTTTGGGTGGTAGGAATTGTGATTTTGGGGTTAGGTAGCTCCAAGAGCCACCCATATACATAAGGAGAAGACATGTGGGATCACAAGAGACAAGGCAGAGAAAAGAGCATACTCAGTCATTACATGTTGTACTAGTTGACTTCTGGGAGGAGTAACACCAAAGTAGTACTTGATCACCTATTTTGGGAATGACATGAGTAAAGGGAAATAGAAATTGATAACAAAACCAGTTTCCAGTTATGTAAATGCTAAAATTCACCAGGTAGAAATTTCTAGCAGTCTAAACAAGGAATTGTGAGACTTTTTTTGGGTGATACTTCAGCAGAATGGAAGATTTAAAAAGTTGTGAACATAGGGCACACAGTTCACGTGAGGAAAAGTACTGCCTCAGCCCAGCTTGGACTGAACTCATGCTGCCAACAGCTCTGTTCTTAACCAGAGATGTTTAATATACACAAATGTCAATTTTGCCTCTTTCATAAACATTCATTGCATATTAATACTCTTCTTAAATGTTTTTTTTTTAAAGTCTGGTTTTGGTGACAATCCCAGAGTTCAGATATTTCTCCAAAGTTTGGAGGACTTCATTTCAACATCTATTTTTTTCTGAAAGTACATTGGAAATACAAGAAAATCTTTCTGCTCTCAAATCTCCCCATCTTACAGATTAAAATTAGGGCAGTATTTAGCAGCTTGCTCACATGTTTTTTCATGAGCTTGCTCAAGTGCAAAAGGTAATAGTGGAAAATTATGAGTAGATCATCTTCTGAAGTCCCTTCTGGCCTCAAGCATTAATTGATTTTGTGAAAACTGAGTAAAAATTACATTAACTGGGTCTTCAAATATAAGAGCTGCTTAAATTTTGGACAGACAAGATTTTTTTATTTGAACATTCCTCTTGTCAGCATTTACTAATACAATTCTAAATTCATTTTATTAGTAAATGAATTTCTAATAATTAATAAGTATTAGTTTATTAGAATAAACAAGTACCATCACAGTGTTTGTAGCTGAGGCCTCAGCTACAAACTCAGCTGTTCAGTTCTTTTTGATAGCTTGAGACCAATGTGCTCTCCCCTGCAGTTGCAGTTACCTGTATCAAGTAGGAGAGTGGAAAGGGCTGTTCTTTTACTTCTGTAATTCCTCCAGACACTACAGTAACAAAACAATCTAGAACCTCCTTCTACATTTCATTTTCATTCAGAGGCCTATTTTACACACCCCAAGCACAGCTCTATTTCACACCTCTCATAATTTCAGTAAGTGCAATCCAGGCACAAAGCAGGCTTGCTTCTGAAGGACTCCATCCAGCAATCTCCGTTCATGCTCAGCTCTGCTCTGATATTTAAAAGCCTCCCTTTTGAAGTACTGTACAATTCCAAAAACAAAGTGAACTGTTTTATGTTCGGAAAACTGCTCTGTCCTCACTAGTAGACCCAGACTTTCCTCCATGTGCACAGGAATGCAATAAACACACAAGGAGAAAAAGATCTACGAGGAAAATAATTTAGAAATCAAAGAGTCATAATATACCACTTAGAGTATTTTGTGGATTAAATTACTGAATAATAATGAAAGATGAGAGATTAATGACAACCTGGTCCAAAGACCTCTATTTATACCCAGGCCAAACAAAATGGTAGGCAGGTGCAGTGTATCCCTCAGTCCATAGAGAACTTCTGTCTGCCCCTCACTTTTCAATCCCATTAAAGTTATTATACATGCTTTTGTAAAAAGACAAAAAATATTTCCCAGAGTTAACAACAAATGTATTTTATCTTTATTATTTACCTCTATCAATTACATTTTTGGCAGTATTATAAAACAACGCAGGGCAAAAAAATCTCAATCCATTCTAACTAGAAATCCCTGCAAAATTGCTTTCATCTTTGTTTAGAGGAAATCCAGACAGACTATTAAAATATCTTCTTTTTTTTTTTTTTTTTGTTTTTTTCTTTCTTCCTGGTGTGAACAATCTTCTAAAATTTTTTTACTCTTTTAAGAATTTGAGAAATATTTATTTTGTTCTCTGTTTTGCCACGGCAGTGTCATCACAAAATTGCCAGAACAGAAAACTTTAGCACACCAGTGAAGAAAAATCCCCAACATTTTTTCCTACCTCCAAACAGTTTTTAAAGTTCATCTCAATGCCCTCTCTAGCTCCTGTTCCAAAGGTTCTTCTATTCTTATATAACTTTTTGTTGCACATTTGTACTTTGTTATGCTACTCATTCTGTAACAAATAAAAAAACCCCAACAAACCGATTTTCTGGCAACAAGTTTGCTCATTTATGAATTCTTTTAAAAATGGGGTGCTGGGGGGGGAGAAGATGCCCTGTTAGAAGCTTATGGCATCAAATAGTTATTTTATTTTCTGTAAGTTATAGTTCTTTGTGATAAAGAACCACACCGAATGTACCAATGAAGATCAGAAGACTGAACATAATGGACTTTCCAAGCTAAATCATAAACAATGGCACATTTATTGCAGTGTTCAAGTTTTTAGGAAGAGTAATGACCAGAAAAATGAATGATACCAAGAAATGATCTTGAGGATTTCTATGAATCAAATTCTGTCTGATGGCAAGAAGCAATTGCTACCTGAAAGCTGTTCACCAGAGTATACAAAGTACGAAGGTGAGTTTAGTCTAATTCCTAATAGACAAACACCAACAACATACTTCAGTAATGTGCTGTACATCGAAGCATGATGAGCCAGGATACACATAAAGAGTAGCAGACATTTAGGTAAAAACTGGTTCATCAAAGAACTTTGACAAAATGCAGCTTTTGGTACAGAAAAGGCATCATCTTAAGGCAATTGCAGGATACTTGCAGTTTTAAAATTTTCCACACAACATATTTTAATGATTGTCTCTGCAAGTGACATAGAGCAAATGCAGCAGACATCACTGCAAAGTGAAGCCCTATAGAGAGGAACACAGTTTAAACCACTAAAAAGAGTGGGAGGAAAGGAAAGAATGGGAGCTCAGCTCTATAAGCCTTTTTTAGGCCAAACCCTAGAAAATCAACCGGAAAGGCTGCGTGCTCAGCACTTTGGGTAACCAGGCTATTTGTATAAGTGCCTGTATACAGATTTATGAGTCAAAGTTTCAGCTCTTTATAAATCCTTAAGCACAATGGCAGAGGGTTAATATTTCACAAGTTCTCATTTCCTAATTACAGGAAAAAGATTAGGTGCAAATCTACATTGTAGAGAAGATTTTAGAAGACCTCAATATCAAACAAGTCCCAGTATGGCCACCTTGAGGCTTGTAGAGAATCAATTACAATGTCTACTTATCTCAGACCTAAATAAGACCTAAATGTATTTACAGCCATGACCCTAGGACTCTCTCCTTAAATGCACTAAAACAGGTAATTTCTGTGCCTACTACTATTAGATGGGCTGCGTAAGCCTTGTCCCATCTTTAAGGTCTCAGCTGTGCCCTTCCATCTCAACTGACTTTCCCTATCACATGGTGGTTTTACAATTCTTATTCCATCTCAAAACTGCCATTGCTACGTGAGAGCTGAAAGAGCTGCAGAAGACACAGGTGTACCAGAGGTGACCTGGACGGGTTGCTGCTCCCCAGACCTGTCAACTGTCCACCAGACCACTCTTCCTGTGTGAATCCACGGTCTTCAAAACATCCCCAAATCAGGTTCAAAATACTGGGTGCTGCTCACACAGCTTTTCTCAGAGGAGGCCATATCACCATTTTTCAAAGGACCACTGCTTTCTAAACAAATGCATTGCTGAAAGAAGTCTTGAAGAGAGGGGTGGAGAAAGGAATTGGGGTGGGGGGAGAAACCAAGATGAGGGGGATTGACTAAAACCAACCTAAGGAATATTTTTCTTATTCCAGCATGAAATGTTGACAGAATTAAATGTGGGATTAAAAAAAACCAACCTTCTAACGCACAGTTTCATGTTACCTCCGCAAGAGTTTTGATTCCACTTATGAGACTTCCCAAATGAAAATGCTGGCTGTGTGCCTTCCTCAAAAATACATTTTTTCCTCAGCAGAGTGGGTTTGCCAGTTGTCAATGCCATTTCTTTGCTAGCCAGCAAAATACATCCATACTCACAGCAGGCAATTACCATTCTTTTCTCTACTGGTAAGGGGCATGACTTCACTCCTAGGTTGAAGATCCCTGGATCCTTTCTGTATTGCACAGTCTAGTTAGCCAGTGTAATTAACCCTTAAAGCAAATGGAATAATTATTTCCTCTCTTTTAAAAGCAAGTTTAAATGGTTTCATCTGAGAATGGTTTTACAAAGAGGTGAATCTGTTTTACACATTTGTGGCCTGTTCTGTTGGGAACAGAAGCGCCACTGGAGTGAGGCTGCCTCGCACCACGGCTCAAAAAACCTCTGTTACAGGCAGCACTCTGAAAACAAAAAACACCAATGATCAGATCCAAAACTTCTTGAAGTTAATGGGAGCCTTTTAATTAGTTTCAGTGTCTTTGGGGAAAACCCTCAGGGCAAATATTCCTTTTTGAAACTTGTTCTCCAACTCGTGGGGCTGGGAGGTGGGATTTTTCATGCATACACAACAGTGAGGCAAATGCTCCCAAAGTGCTCTTATTACAAGCCCCAAACCATACCGGGAAAGAAGGAAAAAAAAACCCAGAGGTCTCTGGATTAGAAGTCTGATCTGCTTTGTCTGATAAGAGCAATATTATTCCAGTGAGCAGTGAATGTGATAGCACTAACAGAACTGGACACCACACTCACTTTGAGCCAATGTGGAAATTACTAACACTAACCACTGAAAGGGGCCACAGACACATAATCAAAAAAAGTAAAAAGAAAAATTCAGGGTCCTTATATGAAAGCAATTGTGAATTCAGCTGCAGAAAACAGTTTCTGAAAAATTCCGGGCAGAGAGATTTGCTACAGTCAGGCAAATCTTCCGTATCACAGCTGGGAAGTTTGGGGATCAAACCACTGGACATCTACATAAATTTACAGAATACATGGATTATATCTTTCCTTGTCAAGAAGAAGCACTATTTCTTATTTCTGCCACTGCACAGCACACACACACAAACCAGCATTGTGCTGCAGACAGAAAGACATACTACAAAATTTATGTATCACAGCTCTTCGCTCAAAGGAACAAAGTTATCAGCTTTGCCTCATGTTTACACCACGAAAAAATGGGATCAGGATCGGCACCACAGTACATGGGGTGCGACTTTCCAGACCAAATATGGTCCTGGAGTTATGTAGAACAACCTGTACCAGAAAATGCAGACAGCTTCTTAAGGGTTACATTTCCTTTTTACATACTTCTACATCAAAACCATATTGCAGCACAGCCCAGGATTCAAACACATCCTACAAAAACAGGCAGCATAACTCTGATATTGAACTCCAGCCCAGTTTTAATTGACTGCCAGCTCTCAGCCACTTCCTAAAGCTCCAAATAGCCAATACCAATGTTGTAATTTCTAAATGTGTACTTCTCTCAGCTGGAGACAAACTCTAAGGGCTTCAGCTTGCTTTCTGAAATATAAACACAGTATCTTAACTCCCACAGTGGAACCCCACCTTCAACACCTTTCTGAATGGGGAAAAATTTTAAGGAGGGCAGCAGGGAGGCAGTTGCTTATTAAGAGGATATCCTTGAAGTATAAACAACCCAATATTTTCATCTTTCATTGACAAATAATTTCCAGTGCTGCTGGTAAAATCCCTTGGAAAGCTCTTCAGGCACTGGCAACAGGGTAGACTGATCTGTATTTTTAATTAATGCCATTGTAATCACATGTTCCATACACTTACGAAGATATTTTCATGCCGATTGTTAACAGTAAAATGGTTTTCAGTGCATGCTGCAGTTCCCAAAAGCATGAGTCTACAAAACTCAGAAACAATCCACAAAACTTGGGCAAGAGAAATGCTTAATCATGGGAATTTAGGTGAACACTACAAACTGTACGTTGCTACAGCAAGGACTGGCTGACAGTGCATGAACATTTTGTCCTAGCTAGGTGTTTAAGAGCATTTCTAGGTTTTCCATGCTAGAGGGAGTTTAGGGAGCAAGCCAGTTGATGAAATCATTTGGAAGCTCTGGAGTCCCTCCCTTCTTCAAATGGTTATTCACCACTTTGAATGTCCATATTTTTCCAATTCACACTTCCTCTGCAGAACCTTCTCAGGGGTAGGTCAACAACATCACATCCCTTCCTTTCAAGTTGGAGTAAATCTTTAGGCAGAGACCAGGGACTAAAACAGCAATGCCAAGGTCTGGAGGACTTGCAGTGTGTTAGCAGTAGCACACAACAAGAAGCAACACTAGTTTTTTTATTTATAGGATTGTCTAAAAGATTTCAAAATTGCTGTGAAAAATATAATGTCACTTCCTGAAGCAGGCATAAAGACATATGAAAAACATGTTCTCCAGCCAGCCAGAGAATGAGGTTTTGGTAGCAGTGAGGAAGCCGCATCTGTCACTCTGGGAAACGTGTTTAAAAGAAAGCTGGTTTCCAGTCCTGGCTCACAGTGTAAGGGGAGTGGTGATTTAGTAATTATTTCTCTTGCCCATTATAGCATCTCACGCCTGCAAAGCTTGCAGAATATTGGCACTATCCCAAAATATCTCCAGCACTGATAAGACATCACCAAGCACCGGAGTGTAATGATGCATCACCACCTCCCCACACAGCAACATGACATGAACATCACTGAAGAACAAGACAGTGACTTTACCACTGAGTAATTTAATTGATGACTTGAGCTCTAAATAGCCACTTCCCTTCACCTCTTCAGCTGCATCCCTACTTCTAAAGATGTCATCCACACTGAACCAGCACTTACTGTTGTGATACTGATTGATGCTTCATGGCAGCAAATAAAAGGAAAGAGCTCTAGTGGAAGTTCATTAACTTTAAGCTAATGCATTTCATGATAAACAACAAACTGAATCTCTGGGGGAGGGAGAACAGCTTTGATTAACAGGAGATGATCTGTAAAACAGCAGGAATGACCAAAAGCCAGATGGAGCAAAGAGTGAAACAGAGGAAGATGGAAAAGCTAGAAGAATGGGAGAACACTGTCTCTCAGAGCAGGGCTGGCAACACAAAACCTTCAAGAACTAGGTTCCCTAAGCATATATTAGATAAAGTAGAAAGTCTGTCCCAATGGGTGCCAGGGTGCTTGTTTATTTTATTCCTTTTCAGAAAAAAAAAATACAAAGAAGCTGAGGGGAGGGGAGACCTGGATATGAAACCATGTCAGTTTATTTCACATACTCTGACTCCCATGATCTTTTTGGTCATCAGCAGTTTCAAGATAACTTGAGTGATCAAGTTTCTGCTTAGCCTAAAGGGAAGCTGGAACCCCACCTCACAGTTACAGTCATCAAAGTCCATGGCTGTTTTTGTTTCTCCATGAGCTCATATACTGATGGAGTTAGTTTGTCTTACCCACCCAATCCCCACTCCAAAACTGCTTTCTCTACTCATGCCTTGGACCCACTTTGTCCCTTTGTATCGTCTACATATCACTCTAATATCATCTACATCCTGCATTCAAATGCTTGGTTAAAAGACTCCTACATGGTCTGGACTGAAACAAAACTTGTGACCCTCTCCATAATTCTAGGTGTCATTGCATACCAAGACTGAGGTCTCTTAAATCTCACAGACTTGGGGAATGCAGACAAATTCCCACAGCTGAGCAACTCAGAATTGCACAGGCTTCTAAAATTCCTCCAAATTTCTTCATTCAGTCTCTAAACAGAGTAGGGATGTGGAACATGTTGGTACTTGAAGCTTAGAACTACTTCTTGGTTAATTATATAGTTGATTATGTAGGACTGTGTTGGCTGACATACATAAAAGCTAGGGCATTTCAGTTTAAAAAAAGTAAAAAAAGTAAAATAAATAGAAAGACCTACTGCCACAATGTGGCAAGAGCTAGGAATGATGAGAAACAAGGTCCTCTGGCTTCATGTGTGGCATTTACAATATGGAAAACTCAATGCCACACATGAAGTACAGTAAAAGTAACAGAAACAACAAAGTAGTTCTTGGTTTCCTTATTTAAACACTTCAACTACAGCTGGAAGCTCCCCTTCTGCAAAAGCAACTCAGTCAGCACAAGCCTTCTGAACTTTTTCACCAACTTGCCTGGTAGAAAAAATACAGTTTCTTGCTTCTCTGTAACTGAATTTTTAAAAGTATGTGTGTATATTTAGTGAGGTTGTTGAATTATGGAAACCAGAGCTACACACGGCAGATACTCCTTGAAAAAAGAAAAGGCTTTTGTGCCTTTTGATTGGAATGACTGCTAAAAATACTCCAATGTTCCAATGTGGCTGTTTAATTTGCTATAGCTCAAATGCTAGTTTTACACTTTTAATTGCTACTATACAAAATTCTTTGATTGCATTTGATGAAATTAAGATTTCCAGTGTTTAGTGATTAAACCTGGGGAAGAAAATGTAACCACATGCTAGTTAAAATGTAAATTGTCTGTGCTGGGAAACCTAGGTAAAAACCTATTCAGATAGTTGTCAGAGCTCTAGTTATACCTAGCTTGATAAACTTCTCAAAAAATTATCATGCTACAGTATCTTAAGGGTCAAAAAATGTATCATGTGTCTCTTATTAGAAAACCTAGATTAAACTGCAATCACTTAATTTTGCACTTATTTCTGAGGATAAAATGCCTCCCTGAAACAGCAAATGCCACAATTTCAAAGACCCAAGATAGCCTGGTTCAGGTACAGGTAATTTTGTGGGTGCAGTTTTTACACACTGGCCCTCAGGCATGCAAATACTGGGATTCACATGGACAAAACCTATACAGTGGGAGTGTGCAAATATCATGTGTATAAATAAGAGAGATGTTTACAAGAACACACAGAGCTTCGTGGTTGAGGTGTTTTGCTAAGCATACAGACACACAGGGTTTGAGCTCTCCTGGACCGATGCCGAAAGCCACCCGCATTCAACCACATGATCTTTTGTGTGTTGTACCTTGACCACCTCAAGGCAAGAGCCTGCTGGGGAGAGAGCACAGTTTCCACCTTAGGACATCAGAGCTCTGACTGTACAAGCACTGTTCAACTACTTTTTCCTTGTGTAAGATGCATGCCACAGCCCTTCTATCTCTTAAAATTTGAAGTGCACCAGATTGTTTAGTCTTACTGAAATGATGATGTAGCAGTCGTGCACTTCATCTGATATGTTTCCTCCATCTGGCATAGGTGACTGTTGTGTCAATATCTGGGATAATGAGGCTGGTGTTCAGATTATATTCTGAGAACTCAAGTCTGTCACCCTAGACAGTGTTACTCAAGCATAGCTCTGTCAACAAACTAAATATATACTGTTCTTTCAAACAAGAGCAAGCCATATGAAAGAGAAAGTTGAAGTGCAAGGAAAAAATTGTGTGGGTGTTACTGGAAGCATATACCACAGGAGCATTTGCTCTCACAAAGTCTGTAAGAAATACAGCAATGACTAAAGCATGCTGCTATCTATTGCAGAATCTGAGTCTTCACGTAAATGCACCCCAAGTACTGGACTTTGCTGCTGAATAAAAACCATACACCTATTCACAGCTGCACAGGGACACAAGGAATCTAACAGAAGCTCCTATGCATGCATGCAGAAGGCTGTACTTAATTCAGGCACGCCATTTTTTTTATGCTGTTACATTTTTACCTAGTAATTATATTACAAAGGCACATAGGGAAAGGACAAGCACACAAAGCACACTCTCTTTCCATTTTCTTACTCACTGCAAAAATGCCAGCATTTGAAATGATCTCTGACTGAATCTGAATACTAAATTCAACCTTCTTTTAGGAATCTAGTATATTTTTGCACCATGGAATTTTACTTAACCAAAATATTTTATGTCAGGAACAGCTCCTGAGCACTACTGTCTAGTGTATAAACTCTAGCCATACTTACATACAGCAATCTGCAAAAGCTTTATAAAGTAATTTCTTACAGTACCCCAAATGAAAGAAGCATGAAATCCTATCTTCATGTCAGTATGTCAGTTGTGGAGCTCCCATGGATTACAGTAAAAGTGGCATGACATCTAGGGTTTTTTGGTTGGTATTGGGTATTTTTTTGCCTTTGCTTTTGTTTAGCTTAGTTTAGGGTGTTTTTTTTTTGTTTGTTTGTTTGGTTTTTTGTTTTTGGGTTTTTTTTTGTTGTTGTTGTTGGTTTTTTTTTTTTGTTTTTTTTTTTTTTTTGTGTGTGTGTGGGGTGGGAGAGGGAGTTTAGGATGGGCAACAAAGAAAAACATTTTGCATGAATACTTGCAGAAAGAATTGGACTAGTTTCCTAGCCCAGAAATCTGAAGGAGGTGCTGTGGCAAAGATTCAGTGCAAGACTGGGATCAAAACACGGATGCGTAAAACTGTCTCTGGCAAGGGGTTGACCATGATATGCTTGTATGACATATTACTAAGAGCAGGAAGGGGATAACTGTGGGACAAGAGTTCCCATACATCCCAAAATTCCCTGTGCAGCCCGATGCCCATGCATCATCCATGCTGCAGCATGTGCTTGTGTACAACCCAGAATGAGGAAGAGGTGAAGCCTGAGCTCCTGTAACCCTGTAACAGGGCATCCCTAGATATTTCCCACAGTGCACACCATGAATAGTGGGAGCACAGGCAGGGAGGAGGGCTGTGCTTTATGAATCAGCCCCAGCCCCATGTGCCTACACACAGCATAGGTGTAGCCAGCACAGTTTCAGAGAAATCCCACGCTTTCTTTGCATTGCTTTCCCTGTTACAGAGCATATAGGAAAAGCCTGACTTGTCTACTTTCTGAGTGTGTAGCTATGGCTAGAGTATTTTCAGGAAACCACACCAGAAGTATTTCCCCTATATGTTAATAGAAATGGCACCTGCATTAGGCAGTAAAATCCCTCATGTTCATTTTGCTACATCCTCCGGCACTGATGCATTTAGGTCCTCAAAGGCTCATTATGACTTAAGTCAGTCCACTCCTATCCTGCTAAATATATGGTTGCAGAAGTTAAATAAATGTCATTAGGAAAGCTGTGATCTTCCCTCAGTCATCTCAGGCATTTGCTAAATCTGCCTTTTTCCATGGTGTTTTCTGTGATCATTTTGATGCCTGCAGCTCCAACAGAGGTAGTAACAACAGGAGCACTTGTTTATACAAGCCATGAAGAGCTGTCTACATCAGAGTACTGTTCTCTTTTGATCTCACACACACTTACAGTTTTACCTATTGAGTCCATTTTTTTAACTGTGGCCACTTTTCCCATCATTTCCAGAAATCTCAACTCATTAATATTAAAACAAAATTTCTTCTGATAGACTGATTTTTTTGGTGCCAATAAATACAGAAAAAAAAATGTTTCCAGTTTCATGATTCTAATTAAATAATTAAGATTGTACTAATGGCACAGGCTTATTATAATGACAGACAATATTTTTTGATACAAAGTCAAAATAATAATCTGGAGAAATCCTGTCTCATTAAGCCTGAAAACAAGTCAGATTTTGAAGTGTATGCTATGGAACTTATGAAGATAAGGGGCAATCTTGCTGTTTATTGATTTTTCCCAGAAGTAAAGATTAAGAACTATTACAATGTTGTCTCCTAATCTTTGCATTGAAGATAGAGGCTTATTCAAATTATAGTGAGCAGCAAAACCCATGCACTCTGAGGCATGACTCATGTTTTCTTCTTTTGAACTCCCAGTCCAAAAGCAGCATGCGTGGTAGAAGGCATGGGTTCATTTGCCAACGCATGACATTTTTCATGCTGTCACAACACATCTTGTGCCAGCTAATCTGCCAGCCAAGAGTGGCACCCACCAGCTGCAAAGGATGCTCATCACCTCCATACCCAGTTGGTGGGAAAAGGCCATGTAGGAAAAAGTCTGGACACGTTGAGCAATACTGTTTCTAATAAGTTATTTGTAAAAAAGCAAACAAAAAACAACCCCCTATGACAAAATTGTAGAAGATAATATAGCAGTGACACAGAGTCTTTCAGAAACAATTCATTAGAATATAAATATTTATAACTTATACATATTTAAGTATCCTTATTTAAATAAAATATTTAAATATTCTTGTGCATGCTCTGGCACAAAAAATACTGCAGAGTCTATATAACCAAAGCAAAAGGCGATGAAAGATCCTGTACAACTTCAATTCCCCCTCCCTATCCCTTCCTCAAACACTGAAGTTACCAGGGTTGCACAGATGTTTTGAGATCATAACACAGGGTCAGAGGATAACTGGTAAGGTCAGCTGGAAAAGGGGGAATGTAAACTCTCTTTTTGGACCTTCATGAATGGGACTCTCAAAATAGGAACTTCAGGCTGGAAGAAAAATGAGATAATCTGACTCCACTGCTCTCCTATACTGTATTGGTTTGGGGTTGTCAGTGTCTTCTACACAACTCAAATTTGTCTTTCCTGCTGATTTTTTGAGTGCCACTCCAGAAAAGACAATGGTAAAGGGATAAAATGTCTAACCTGGTAAGAGTAATTTTACATTAAGGAATAATAAATAAAAAGAAAATATATTCTGGAGGTTTTAAGCAAACCAACTGACGATTTTCTTCTGTTCCATCATGAGAGAGCAGCACACTCTACTGGCTGTTTCCTTGCAGTTTTCTAGATAAAGCCTTACACATTATTGTAAATCAGGATCTTTTACTGTTCCACTACTACTATCAGAGAAAATATGGTGTAGCTGGAAAAAAAGGAAAACCAAAGGATATAGACAGCAAGTCCTGCTTCTGCCACAGGTTCATGTTGCTAGAGGCAAATGACTCGACTTGCAGCACTGCAGTTTCCATGTTAATAGAGCAAGGAGAATGAAACCAACCACTGCAATGCACACTGACTTTCACAGTCTAAAAGCACAGACTGCGAGAATTAGCTCTGTTGTTCCAATATTCACAATGAAAACACAATGGTAGAGGTTTATGAGGTTTATGTTTCATCTTTCATACCAACTCAGTAGCTCAAGATTCTTCAACGCTGTAGCGCAGCACAGTCTCAGGAGAATGATGTCTGTATACTTATCAAGATGTTTGTGGTTAAACTTCCCCTGTTCTTTCATTTTGCATCTCTGTGCAAATACACCATTTTGCCTGGGAAGTCTGTAACTGATGAAACTGAAGACTGCTATTTTGCTGATTTTGCATGGAGTACATTACAAAGAGATGCCATTCACTCTCAGGAAAAGCCCGTCTCAAAGGCATGTACCCTACATGCCAAGTTGTGTGTCAGACCACAAGAAACAGTTAAACTGGTGCTCCAGTGTTGTGTGAGGTTTCTGCTGTTAGCACCCAGTACACAGAATCCAGTTTCATGTATCTGACGGGTTTAATGTGTTATTCCCTTCAAAATATACCAATTCAGTACATTCCCAAATGTTACTGTCAAAAAAAAGCTTGCATACCTAAACATCCCTCAGTGTCATATACAGAGAACTAACTCTTCTTCCAGATTGAAATAAACTAACCTATTAAAAAAAAAACTCAGCTGCTAAAGCAAAAACTTTGATTTCACAAACAACTATCAGTAGTCACTAGTGTACTGCAAAAGTTTGAAACAAATATCTAACTTTAAATTTATACAACTGTTTGTAGAATATCACTGCTATTGATGACTTTTCTTCCTTCTGACAGATTACACTAACTTTTTGTAATTCAAAAGAACATAGTTTCATTCCTCAACTACACCTTTGCATATGTACAGACTACTTAGAACACTATTTAAAGAAACATCCAAACTGGAGATAGAAAATTAAGACAGAAGAAAAAAAAGTAACAAAACCCCAGATCCTACAAACAATTTTGTTCTTATTAATATAGGAAAATTTTCTTAATAGCCTATTTCTTTCCTATAAATTCACTTAATGATTTTGCCTTTTTCTGATTGCAGATAAAGAAATACAACCAAACTCTTACAGATTCTAAAAAAGACAACATGATTGCAAGAGACTTGCATCCTTTTATTCTACAGAGAAACAAAAAATTCCCTGGGGGTCACTGAAAGCCAAACTGGTTCTCATGTGCAGCTACAATTTTTAGTTTATATGAAAACAAATCACAAAACCCTCACTCTTTCTAATAGCACCAAGCTGAACTCCCCTTTATCAAATGCTCAGCAGAATTTCAAGTTTCTTTTTCCAGGTTTAAAAGATATTACACTCAACCAAACACACCTATGATAGAGTATCCATCCCTTTTATTTGAAAAACTGGACAAGAGCTTGTTTTGTGAAACTACTTCACTGTGTACAAAAGAATATATGATCATGAACAGCATCCCAGGAAAATAGGTAAGATGGTTTTCAGAGAAATTTTCTGTCAGAAAAATGGGGCAACTGGCACTTTTCACACACTTCTTTCTGTCTCACAGCTAAGGAGGGATGAAATTTAACCCTGTAAGAGAAGCTAAATCCTTCTGGTATTATAATTCAACCAGTCAGTCTTCAATTCCTGCGTCCTTAGGGCTTGATTCAAAACCTTTTGAAGTCAATAGAAAGACTTCCCCTGACTGCAGTAACTTTGGCTCAGGTCCTAAGCCATGCTTCTATACCTTTCACTCACCCTTATGCCTTCACACCCTTCCCAGCCTTGGAACCAGTGTGCAGCCTCAGGGCTGCTCTAAATTACTTTAGCTAATATTATCTCCCAAAGAACTAACTGGGGGGGATACAGTATCAATCTATTGTACCTTCTCCTCTGCTGTATCTCCATAATGGCCTCAGAAGAATGGCTGGCTTGAGATAGCTGAGATTTTTAGTGCACCAAAAGAATTCATATCCAGAAACGAATTCAGCTGTTTTTATTTTAATGGCAGAAAATAATGCCAGATTCTGGCTGGAAACAACTACAATTCAACTCAGAAAAAAACTTTCTCCCAGCCCTGCATTCCTTCCCAGCAAAGAGGACCTACTCAGAGCTGGGCTCTGGGAGCCCTTCACTGCAGGGGAGTGCATGGCACAAGGCCCTCCACATCCCAATAGCACCAATTAACAGAACAGACATTTTTAATAGTAAGGGTCGGGTGCACAAGGACTCTCCTTTTTTATGGCCATTACAATCAGTCTAAATTTATAAAGGTAGCATTCACAGTGGCCATTACATGTTTTTTAAATTACTCCAAATCTGGCTGAGTCCTAGCAGGATGCCATCCAGAACCATGTGTTCCTCTTGGAGAGGTACTGCCTTTCTCTTTTTTCTCCTATAATCTCCATCTCCATGGTATTCTAGGCAGTCATGCATTATTCAGTAGAGCATTGAGTAGTGTTGAGTGACATTTGTGGGTCCTTTTTCCCTTCATATTCTCATCAGAGAGAATTATATTTCATTGTTATCAGGCCCAGAGTAATGGTCAGTAGGTATGGACTCTTGGCAGAGCCACTTGCCAGAGGCAGCTCTCCCTTTGTCACAGACGTGTCAAAGCCATTTGACCACACAAGCATTTCCTGAAATCCCATTTTATCTCACTGCTACTGAAATTAAGGTACATTCCATAGGTCTAAATGAGCAACACAAAGGAGCTGACTCCTTTGTGGAGCTGAACTCCACAAAAATGCAGTCAGTGCAATTATGATTGAGAGTCTAACAACAGCAAACCCAGGATAAAATAGAGGAAAAAGTTTACTGAAAGTTGGGATAACGGGATATGGATCAATGTGTTCAGTTTGTACATCTAGGTAAAAACTATCTTCTTTAATAAATGATACCATTTTCAAATCCAGTAGAAGTTTGTAATTTTCTGGTAAATTAAGAAGTGCAGAACAGTTGAAAAGCAGATTTTACATCTAGAGAAATGCAAATTTTACTGCAGAGAATATAATGTACGAATATATCACTCTCCACATCAGAACCAAAAGTGTATTACACAGAAAATCAATCTACAAAGCTATACAAACACCAAAGCCATTGTTTTTTTTGTTAGTTTCTGCTCACTAATTTTCAACCTTTCTTTTAAGTGCAATAATAATATTGAATGGGTCCATTTTATTTACTTACCTCCTTTAAGGTAATGTGACAGTCTACCAACCTGTTTGCATGTTCATACTTCTCCATTTGAATTAATGAGTTGCCTTAACCCCATAAAAACAATAATTTGTGCTCACTGTACTGTTTGTACTTTTTACTATTTCTTAACTAAATTTTTTCAAAAAAATTTTTGTGTAATCACTGACAGGAATTCCAGAATACATGCGGTCAAAAAATTCCTCTTCAGGATTTTAAAAAGCATGCCAATGTAGAGAAGAAATATAATGATCACATCAGCTCATCAGCAACAGACACAAACATATCCTTCTAAAATAGACTCAATTACACATTAATAAACATCTAAGCTGTGTGGAGTTATTTCTATCTTGTGATCTAGTATTTTTTGAAAGCTTGATGAAACATAAGCACAGCAAAAGAGAAATGTTGCTATGACCTGCAATTGCATGAAATAGGAAGTAATCAGGGGTCTGCCTAGTTTTAGTTGCACCATCTAAATGTGGAAGACAACTTTGACCACTGGGAAGTGATTACTAAGCACAGAGCCAGCTGCATGGATATGCTCTCTTTCCCAAAGCAACTTTCAATCACTTTGCCTGCTGCAGAGCCTGCCAGACAATGTGTCATATGTGACTGTGTTCGTGGGCCAACGACCCACTGTGTTCTCCACAGCTGCTGCCTGCTGACACGGGTGGGTTTGCTCCTATTCAGCCCAGTTTAAGCAAGCTATCTGGGCTTTCCATGGGGTCAACAGGCTGAAATAGGCATCTCCTAAAGGCAGCTCTTCCCATCTTAGACTTTCATGTTGCTGCTCTCTAGAGATGTCCTTGACTACACAGGCAACTCCAGCAACCAACAGAAACAAGGAACTCCGTAGCAAGCTGGGTAAGACAGATGCTGTGTTCAGGGATCAGGCTGCAGTTGGGGTCTTAGAAGGGTCTGGCTCAGACAGTGATAAACAGAGCATCCACTGAGGTCTTTGCTAGGTCTGGACTTGAGGAGAGTCCCCCTAAATAACCACTGGGCTTGTGAATAGTCCCTGCTGGGCATTAGCACTCTTACTCTATCCTTAAAAGTGGTGGGTTTTGTCTCTTCCTACTTTTATCTACATGGATTTGATCCACTGGTGAGTAAGAGAAAACCTTGTAATATTTGGACATCCAGCTTATGATAAGGACGTTTCAGGTACTAGTGTTCCTACAACACAAAGCTGCTCAGCTGTAGCTTGAAATTCCTATTGCACTGTACAAGAACAAGAGAATAGTCTGTACAACTGAACAGCAGCAAATTCAAACTTGAAAGGAGGAAATACTTTTTTCAAACAAGGTGTAATTGGACCTTGGAGCTCATTTTGACAGGATGTTACTGGGGTTATGGTCTTATGAGAGTGTTGGCATGTACTGAAACAGTAGTAATATCCAGGCTTGTAACAGTTAATGCTTAAAGGAAGAGTATGGGAACAAAAATGAAACCTTATGCTTCAGGATTTAAGGCAATCTCAATTTACTAAGAGAGATCTTTTCTGAGTGTGATGAAAAGAGGGAGGAATTATCCACCTCTGCCTGCTCTGAGCTGCTGAAACACTTCTCTAAAATACCTCATTCTGGATGTTGTTGAAAATAAAAGTACTATATTGGATGGGTCTCAGATTTGATCTAGGCTGGTATTTATGTTACCAAGTATCTCCTGTATATTGCACTGTTGATTATATAGTAAAATAGATTGTACTGTATGCAAGGTAGCTTTCTTTAAGGACAGAATATTCAGATGGATTAACTACTTGTTTATTTGTTTACTTTAGTGTCAGAGATGTCTTTTCAAGCCACATATATATTCATTTCACAGAAGTGTAATTAGACTTTGGAGTTCATAATCACACCATCTCCCTGGGGTATATGTATGTAAGAAAAGATTTTGTATTTTTAGCTGTCTCTGAGGACCACAGAGATCACAGTTCAAGCAGTTTAGGCAAGGATATTCCTCTGGGAAAAATGGTAGGCTGTGAACAATTCCCACTGACACTGTCAGAGACAGTACATGCAGCCCAAAGAAAATGCTAAGGGCAACAAGGGAGGGTTGCACATACCCACAGAGGTTTCAGCCGTATTAAAATAAGATGGCTTATTGTTAGTATGAGGTGAGAAATTTTCCCCTCATCAACTAATAGAAGGCCTGGAATACAGAATATGCTGAATTATGTATTTTTCTGGGAAAATAACTGGAAATATTTTCTAATTGAAAAGGAGACAAGTGGATTTAAAACATATCGTGTTTTTAGACGACTACGTTTCCTCTGTATGGAAGAAGAGGCATAAATATTGCATTTGAAAAATGTCATGTTGATAAAAAAGCTACAGTTTCACCAATATAAAATATGAATGTAAACAACATGTCTGTCAGACATGGCTATAACATACTGCTTAGCACTGCTAACTTATAATATGCACCTATAATTGTTAGTTCTCTTAATGAAAGAAAGACACTGCATAAATTCTTGAACACATGTTTCACTTTTCCAGCTGCCTTGTGCTGTAGAACATCATGTTAACAAGAAGTGATGCTAACAAGAAGCTAAAACCAGTGTAGCAAATGGGGCATTTAAATATATATAAACATACAGACATTCATATATAAATAGAACCTAGCTATTTTGGGGAAATGAATGGATCCCTAGACAGACATATTTCAGTTTAATATTACCTATATTTTCCTACATGGTAACCATTACAGTCCTGCTTAATCAGAAAAAAAAATTGTTATGCTCACTGCTCAAATGGAAAGTCAATATTCAGCTATCATCTCTTTTACATTCAATATGAAATTTTGTCTGTCAAGCACAAGGAGGAAAAAGTATATGACTTTTGACATTTTTCTTCAGTCACTTCAAATTGAGACTTGACCTATATGTGTTAGTAAAAGGTGTATGTGTTCACGTTCAGACCAGTGCCATAAAGACTGCCAGCATGCAATGGCTAACAAGGTCAGACACCCTTAATCTGTGTTTTAATAATTAATAAAAGAGTTTTAATGCCATGTTTTAATACCATCTTCAAATATATTGTACTTGAATTTTCTCAAAGAGATTGTTCTTTCCTGTGCCAAAATGCATGTTTTCTGTTGTGATTTTCAGTCTCAACTCAAGTACAAAGCATCCACATCATTATTTACTGAGAACTGCAGCCCAATATTGCTGCAGGGTGGCATACTTCTATCTAACCAGCACATCATAAAAATGCTATTCTGTTTGCACCATGCACTAAACACTGACTGCATGGTCACATGCAAGCATTAAACTATCAACTTTCTTCTGAAACAGAAACAAAAAACTAAAAACAAATCAATGGGACCTACATAAAACAGGTTGAGATGTTCAATACCCAATGATGATCACTAATAAGTCTGTAAGCCTGAGTATCTGATTAAACAGAGAGGGAAAAATGACCCTTTGAACTTATAACCTACTGGGGGTGGTTTCTACTGCAGTAACACCCCATTTAAACCCTGTGGCTACAGTACATCTGCGGTTCACTGGCTATAATTACAGCTTTAATACTGTAACTGTAGCAAACAAGTCCCATGGTGTATTAGACTAAACACACCAGGCATTTTGTCCTCTCAACTACGGCCTGTTTAATGGCATTTCAGGCTCCAGCGCATAAGTCTGCTCTTGGCCACGCACTCCCAAGCAGTTAAAGTTGGCCTGAACTAGTTCCAGAGGAACACCGATCCAGCCCAACTGGGCATTGGACAATTACTTGAGAATATCATTTAGGGTTGAAACTGATATTTATCTAGTGATTGAAATCAGTTGGGAACTCAGATACTGTTGTGTCAGCATTATGTCTTTCCTGGAGCCTTCGGCACTGTTGGTTTGGCTTCTTCCTACACTGGGCATTTACAGCTGGGCTGACGTGGCAGCTGAAGAAGCAGCACTCTGAGTGTATTTGTTTGTGTTTTTTATTATACTTCTCTCTTTATTCTGGCCTCTCTCCTGAAAAAAAACCAAACACAACCCACATCAGGAGAACTGAACTCACTTTGACTATCCTTTCCCTTCCTTTTCAGAAGTCTGCCCATGCTCCCCCCTTGTAGTGCATTGCAGGCAGGAGTCCAGCCCAGAGCCAGGGACTCACTTTGAGCTTCTTTTGTTGGACATGTTGCAATGTGCAGGCTCATCTCTGTAATTGCCCAAAGAGAAATTGGTGTCTACTTAGGGTAAGTGACCTGGGGAAACTCTTTAAATGCGATGTTTCCCTCCACCTTGATCAGCTGTCCTGGCTTTACCTCTGCTTTTAAGGACTGGCCAGTGGAGCTCCTGCTGCCGTGTCCCATGATCCATGTATGTCGATCCCTATAATTCTCCCTTTACTGAGAAGTTTCATCCAGCCAGCCCTGTCCAGAGGACCAACTTTGAATAGCTTGAGTCTTCCTTAAATTCTGCATTAAAATGAGTCATTAGCAGTCATACCCTTATCCTGACCTTCAGAGTAAGAGCCAATTTTATTTTCCAAGTAGGATTTCACTTTTGCTTTCCTTCACAAAATTACCATTTTTCTAGTTTTCTGATTATATCACTTGGTCAGTGATATAAGAACTTCACGGTCTTGCCAATGCTCCTGCCTGCCACAGTTGCACATTTCTCTTAGAGAATTTTTTATCTTTTTCTTTTCATCTTCTTTCAAAACTATTATTCAGTATTTTTTCCTACATAGCATATTTATCTAAATGCAGAGTGACCCTTCATATAAAGAAGACCTGACATTTTGCCTGTGGCATGGAATTAGGCACTAGTCTTTAAAGCAAGGCCCTTCCTTTGCTCCCCCACCATCCATCCTTGAACCTCTTTTCCTCTGTACCCCTCTCTCTTTCACAGCTCTTCCATTTTAACTGTCCTCTCCCATCACCCTAGAACACCTGCATCTGCATTCCCATTTCTTCAGCTGGAAAGGCCAGGGACACTGTTCTATTCCTACAGGCACTGCAGAGGCTTGAAGGGGGCATGCTGTTTACTTGTCTGTGTGTTAAGTTAAAAGTCCAAGTTCCTGACCACAAAAAAAAAACAAAAAACATGGTGAATATAAGCAAGTATATTCTTAGGGCAACTATTTTGAAAAATTATTTTGTTTGGGCTTTTTGTTGTTATTTGTTTTTATGTAGGAGAAACAGTAGATTTAATAAAATATCAACAGCAGCTTACACCACAGCCAGGATCTGGTGGGAGCTGTTTCCACCAGCTGCAGGTAGAGAGTGAATCAAGGACGGTCACTTATGGCCTCATACAACAACTACCAGCCAAAGCAGTCACAGCATTTCCTTAAAATATTGGAAGAGTACTTGGCACTCAGTTTGGTCAAGGGAAAGAGCCTGCACATGAATATTTAGATGCCCACTATATATCCTCAAAATAATGTAGGTTAGAACTTTAAAAATAATATATTGCCTCTAATAATAATAGTAACAGTTCACAAGATTGTAAGTACCTTTCAGCCTAGGTTATCAAAACACTTTACAAAGGCAGTTAAGTAAGTATCATTACATCTATTCCACTCTGACGTGACAATGACTTTGTGTCAGCTATAACTGAAGAACAATCCAATACTTACCCATTATTCAGCTTCCCAAAATAACCTGAAATTCTCTAAGCAGCTCTAACAGGAAAACGAAGTTACAAATGGGGCAACTGAATGATTCATCCAACAGTAAATGTAACAGTTTATTCTCCTAATGGACAGAGCTACCACCTCATGGCACTCACACTGTGAATAATGACAACTTGTATCGACACAGAATCTTTCACCCTGGATGTTCACAGAGCCCTGCACAAATCATGCAGTAACATCTGAGAACTGCCACATGGCAGCACAATGCAGCCACCTCTGGGAAGGAATGCAAGCAGCATACTGAAGCAGAAAATTAAAGAAAAAACCCACACAAACATTAGTTTTTTCTAAAGGAAATATGAAAAGGAGCATAAATTCTCAGTGTAGAAATACAGCAGAGCTCTTTTTGGTAGGTAACATGAAAGTTACGGTGGGACAATCAGTTGAAGAATTCAGGAGTTTCCTAAATAAACACAAAAGCCAGGGCCCCAGCAGGTGGCCAAGTTTGATATTCAAATCTAACATTTTACATGTGGAGTTTTCATTAGGACAAGGTTACCACATGATGGACAATCTGTATATATTTGCAGATGTGGCGTGCAGGGAAGTCAAACCTAGGCAAGGAGCATAATTCACAGCAATCTCTCTGCCCGAGAATAGCTGAAGGCAATGTCCAATCAAAGTACTGTCAGTGCAGCGCTCGGCGAATAAATGAGTTGCTTTGACAGGAAATTCCAACAGCAATTTTAATTCTGATCAGGCTTCAGGAAGTGGAAAGAATAAAAACACATCAATTATAGTGACAGGAAGTTTTAAATCACATGGCAAACAGCTGCTGCCAAAGGACACGTCTGCCAGCTTTGTTAAGAAGTATGGTATTTTGGTGTGACCAAAATTTTACACCAAAGTTTTACAGGCTGACATCAGTCTCTAATTGCATGTTATCCCACTACAAGGGTAAGGAAAATGACACAGTGCAGACAGCACACCATCATTACAACAAATCAGAGAGACCACTTTTTTTAAAAATTTTAAATCCTGACCCAAACTGAGCGTATTTATAACAACTCCAGGACACCACCAGTAATGGTATGGACCACAGGCACATCTACCTCAGTAAAGCAGCAATCCCAGCAGCAAGGCAGAGAGACCATCCTTTCCTGAGTCAGCCTCAGGCTACAGAACGATCAGCAGCACTTTAATAATTTTACATGAACTGCCTTTTTTCATCAATCCATGTTGCAAACAGTGACCACTGCATTGAATCAGCGGTGCACGGAGAGCAAGCCTGAAGTTTGCTACCAAGTCTGACATTTGTTGCTGTTCCTACTGTATGTTGCAGGCCCAGACTACCAAACAGCTTCCTTCAGTTATATGGATGCTTTTCCATGCTCCCTGTGCAGTACCATGTAACACGAACGAATTCTAGGCTAGATTTCTCATCACAGAATCACAGTCACAGAATACTGAGGGTTGGAAGGGACCTCTGGAGATCATCCAGCCCAACTGCCCTGCCAAGGCAGGGACACCTAGAGCAGGTTACACAGGAATGCAGCCAGGCAGAACCTAACTAAGCTGGCCTGGGAACGGGATGGTGGGACTTGGGTGGACAGCAGGCAAAGATCTCAGGCTACATTGCTAATTTGCCTCTAGGGGATCATGCTTCAAATGGCTATCACTTCAGGGAAAGTCATTCAAATGGATACAAATTGTTCTGGCCTCACTTTCACGTACACTGAATCTGTCTTATGCAGCACTGGGATGGAGAAGGGCATCAAAGCTAATGTAAATGTGATTTATAGTCTAGCACAATGCTGTAAAGCAGCCCACTATACAGAGGACTTAGAACACTGAATTAATATCTTGATCTCTGTTTTATCAACAGGTATTCTGAAATTGGCTCCAGCAAGTATTTCTCTGCTAAAGTCCAAGAAGGGAATTGTTATTGCTGCCTTCATGACACACATCTGCAGAAGGTTAATAGGATGTGGCAGGTGCCATTCAAGGCAAAGTGACCAAAGAAGTGTGTTGAGCAGACAAGCATTGATTGACTCATATCCTACCTGGATAACTGATTTATATCCCTCACAAGTGAATTTTATCCTCTGCTGTACAGCTTCCTGGCTCAAATAACTCCTGCTGTCCCTTCACTGAAATCACCAAGAGGGTCAAAGGGTTCAGAGCTGAAGACTGTTTTAGGGTGGGCAAGTATAGGACAGAAAAGTTTGCCCTCAGAAAAGGAAATGTTCATGAGTTTTGCTATTCACATGGACACAGATAGCACAGTACTTTCTAGAGTACTGTTTAAAATGCAAAAGGAAATAATCAAAAGTGACAGAAATATTTATGCATATTTAGCAAAGGTCACCAAAAAGTGTGTCATTTTAACAATAATGGCAAGCTTTGTATAAAGTTTTGCTTTTCAAAGAGAATATTTTTCAATGTAAAGACTACGGAGGAAAGACTTAAACTAACTCTACATAAAATTTTTCATTATGCCTTTGGAAACAGTGTGAATACTGGATTCCAAAACAAAGAAAAAAAGCCTGTCAAGATAAGACATGATATATCTTTTTATTTCATTTTAACTTCTACTTAAATAGTAAAAGAACCTAAAACATAAAAGTTCTCATAGCTTCCTGCATAATTATCCACATTCAGATTTCTCCTCAGAAGAGATTCTGTGGGCTTTGATCCAGGGATTTTGAAGCATTTAAGGGAGATAGAGGAGTCAAATTTTGTATTTCTTCTGAAGAAAATATGGTATAATTTGCTTATAATTTTAAGGATGTTCCATGCATGGACAATCTGGCATGAAGCCAGAGACAAGGAAAAATACAGGCAGACTTATTAAATGTCCATTATTTTTGTATGTCTGTTTCTATTATTTTTTATCTTTGTAAGATTCTCTTTATATTTTGACAAAATCAGTGTTTCCAATCCAAAGAACACTTAAGGATATTCATAGTGTATCTTACTAATTGTCCGTATTTTTCATCAAAATTACTCTATTTCACCCTAAAATGACATCAGTCTATGTACACATAGATTAATGGTGAACATGGTGGTGCTACAGGGCTGATGGTTAGACATGATGATACTAGAGATCTTTTCCAACCTTAACAATTCCATGATTTGTATATACAGATAGGTAAGTACAATACCTACTAATGACCATTCTGGCTCAAAATCCCTTTGTGCTCTAATACCTGCCTTAAACAGGCAAAAGAGTAAGTGGCACAGATTTCCTGTTTCTGTTCTCTGCTATTGTCCTGCCAACAGTTAGGAATGTATCTGTACAGACCTGCTTCCAGAATCCAGCAATGGCCTTAATCATCCAGAGGCTTCCCACTTAGGTCCACTAGAAGTGTACCCTGAAAGAGTAGTGTCCTATGGCACGCTCTTGGATTTGTGCTTGGCTACCCTGACTTCCTATCAAAATGTTCTTAGCAGCACCATTTTCCACAACGTTCTTGTTCTGCATAAGGGCTGGGGCAGGCAGCATTGCACTTCAGCTGAACTGAGAAAGGCCCCCTTTTTCACTCTGAGATCATTCTTCAAGCCTCTGTTTCTGTGGCAGTTTCACATGCCAGTAAAACCTGCTACAAATCAGATCCTTGCGCATCTTCCTCCTTTGTTAATTGGCCACTTTGTGCAACATACCTACAAACCATGGAAAAAAAATCTTTTGTTTCAGTCTTTTGACTTCTTTCCTGCTTGATTTCTTCCCTGTTTCTTTAACATTAAGACTAAAAACAGCACCTGGACTCCTGCACTTTCTTAGGGTCCTGCCTTTCTGCTTCAAAGGACCCACTGGTTTACTGTCAGACTGTCAAGTGTTCACAGGCTGATGAAACACTAACAGCTCGTCATGGCACAACACAACTCAGCCCCTGTAGTCCCAAGCTTTAATTCTTCTCAGGTTTCTTTTACTTTGTTCCCAAAACTGCTTATTAAAAGTAACTCTAGGAACAAAGGGTACTAGCTAAACATAATGTTGTTTTGGAGCTGGACACAGGAATATAGACCGATGCCTAACAGCTTGACCACTTGACATTAACCAAAGACAAAGAGCAGCACTGATTTACCAGATGAGTTACAGAGCTTTTCATGTCCTGACTGATAATGCATACTGAAGTGCATACCCCCATGATGTGTGAAAAAATTATTCATTTTTACAGCTCTGTGATCTTCCCTTCATGTGGCTCTGCCTTATGTCCAGAGAAACTTCCACACCATGAGGCACAGGGTGGCAGTTCTGAGACTGCCACCATCATGCTCACACTAAATATAAGTTGTTCTGGTTTACACTGCACAGAATCTAGTCCACCAGCTGACAACAGACCCCAGGGACAGAATATGACACTCAGCTGTTGGTACATTTAGTCCCAGAGCTCCCTGTGTTAACTGACAGAAGCTCTACCTTCCCTGAAGGGTACATTGCAGCTTATCAGAACAAGTTTATTTGATTTGCTCTAATGAACAAAGCTTCAGTGGAGACTGCACTCAGAGCAACTAGAATCAGGAGCAATGCAGTAAGATGACTCATTAGTCTGTGGTCAGATTTTTTCCAATGTAGGACAGTCAGCTTCTCATATCTTTTCCTTCTGTTACCTCCAGGAGCATCCTGTTAATTTCTGAGGAAAATCCAATATGTCTTTGTGATTTTCAGGACTTCCTCCACTTTCTTCCAATTATTTCTTAATTTAATTCTTTTTAATTTCTTTATTCTTTACAATCTCATATTTATCCACCACCTTTTTCTATTCATCATGCCTTCTTTTTCATGCCTATCACCAGAAAGTATTCTTAAACTTTTGATGCTCCTTCATCTCTTCAGCTCTTTGTCATTCCACCAAATGCCTAATGTCACTTTTTTCATCATTTTCTCTAAAGACTTTTTCTGATTTAGTTTATGACTGGTCCTCTCCAGTATAGTTTCGTTTCTTCATCAGGAGGGGAAAAACTGATATGGTGATTTACTCTTGGGATTCCCCTGATTAGGACGCTCCCAAGAGTCCCTTTTCACAGCCAGATGGTCGAAGAAAGAGTCAGAGTTCCTTGGCTTTGGTTCTCAAGGTTGTTTATTTTCTCTTATCTATAACGTGTTCTCCCTGCCCAGCTGAGATGCTCTCAGCAGGTCAGCTCAAGGCACACTGCCCACCCCCAGGGCTATGTTGTCTTTTTATACTATAAACTACATAGACATTATTTACAGTTAATTCCCAATACCTATCACCTATGTTAGACAGTCACTTTCTACTCTAAACCAATCCAAAAGTGCCACCGTCACCAAGAAGATGGAGGCCATGAAGAAGAAGGATGAAGGACAGTACATGCCCAGATTCCTCCATCTTGACCCCCCTGTACCCTTATCATAAAAATCTTAACATTCTATTTTTCCACCCTGTGATAACCAAACATTCTACTTAACTTTTCGTGGTTTGTAAATCTTCATATAAAGTTGGTAATTTTCTCCATGGCTCGAGATCGAAGGCAAAAGGGTCTTGGGCTCTGTGCCAAGCCCTCTGAGCCCCCTGCCCGGGGCTCAGCCCATCCAAAGCAGCTAGAGGGATATCCTGGTTTCCCACAATTTACTGTTGTTATTACTATTGGCTAAACCTTAGAAAACTGTGTTAAAGATCTCAGGTGGATTAAACACTGAGATCCCCCTCCCAAGATAACAGTCTCATTTCCAGGTAACCACTGACTATTTGTTTTCCAGCTCATACACTGGTACTCCTGAAAGCCTCTTCTTTTAGTCACCTTCCAATGAGAGTGTATAAAAGGCTCTTCCAGCCTCAGTGAGTTGATCAATGATATAAAAGGGTGATGCTGGTACAGGGTGATTTTGTAACCAGTTTCCTATCCAATTCCTCACAACTATTAGAACAAGACACATTATTTATGAAGATGCCTTTCAACATTCATCTCAGTTTTCCAGTCTCTGCAAAACCACTGGAAGTCTGTAGCCTCCATTGCAGACACTTCTCCACGGATCATGCTACTCCCTGTAGAGATGTGAGTTGTTCCTAAGTCCTATTCCTCTGGTCCAAGACATCTTGTTTCATTCATTCCTTTCCTGAGGAACTTGTTCAAGATTCTTGCACAACTGAGATCTCACCATCCAAAGAACCACAAAAATACAGCTCTGTGTTCCAGTCTGGCCATACCCAGACTCAAGATTTTGAACAGAAAGTGCTTAAAACAAATGAAGAGCCTACCTCTTTTAGCAAGAGCTTACTTCTCGACAGAAGAAATACTGATTGACAGCTTGCAGGAAAAGGACACCGGTCACTGCCCTTTCTAGAAACCCTGATGAAAGCCCTAACACACAAGAGATTCAGAAGACTGAAATTCCACTAACTCTAACCAGCCATGGGAATGACCCAGCTTGTTGCACTGTCTCAGCATGTCTCATAAAATGCACTGAAACATTTGCTAACGAGGCTATCTGCATGTTATTGTTCATTTTTATTACAGCAGCACTAGGAGTGCCCATCAATATCAGGACCTTGTGCCTGGTACAGATGTCAGTGTGTTAACCAAAGAAGAACACATCATTCAACTTTATACCCCCAACAGAAGCAGTCAAATAACAAGACCCTTTCATGTCAGTGTGCCATTTGTACAGACAAATGCTCAGCAGCACGGGTCATAAAAGCTAGCCCACAAGGACCGTTTCAAGGGGAAAAAAAATCTTAAATTTATTTTAAGATTCATATCTATGCATTCATGCCTGTGCATTTAACCATATAAATAATTTGCTTAAGTGTAAGAGACCTGCTTTTAAAAACTTCACCGCTGTGTCATACCATGGAAACTACCTCAGGGCTACTAGGAAGGGGGTTCAAACATCCCTCTTATAAAACACATCATTATGCATTAGAGGAAACTTCATTCAACAGAGAAGAATGGCACACCAGCTGGAGGTGAACACCATAAAACACATAAAGTTTTAATTAAATTCATTAAAAATTCTTTGTCTCTCACTGTGTTTGGAGGCAGATAGAACCCTTTAACAATGGCCAGCATACAATCAGGTTTGTCAAAACTAATAATAATACAAAAGCATTTGCTTACCCTGGGACATTTTGAAAAAGTTTGGGTAACTGTATTATTTTTAATATGGGACATTTATAAATTATTGCAAGATGTGACCAGTATTGGAGCAGAGTTGCTGTTGCTATTGTTCATTGAATTGATAAAAGGTGTTGGTAATAAAATGCACATTTTTAGGAGTTGCCAAAGTGAATCAACCTGGAATACAGGGAAGAAGCATATTTTCCCCTTAAAATGCATATATATATATGTAATACATATATTTAGTAGGGCCTGTTGCAACAAAACAAGAGGCAGTAGCTTTAAAGTAAAAGATATAAGGACAAGTTTTTTCTCAATGAGAGTGGTAAAACACTGGTGCAAGTTGCCCAGAGAGGTGGCAGATGTCCAATCCCTGGAATCATCCAAGGTCAGGTTGCACAGGACTCTAAGCACCCTGATCTAATTGAAGATATCCCATTGCAGGGGGGGTGGATTAAATGACATTTAAAGGTCCCTTCCAACCCAAAATATTCTATTATATATCAACACATTTTCATGATCAGTATTTCTTTACAGCATGTTTTCTATATTCTGTACTGATAAGTATGAAAAATAAACACATTTCCTGCCCTTCAGAGCTTGCAGTCCATCAGCAAAACAGGATACAACAAATGAAATTTACAGCACCAGATCTCCTCTTGCAAACACATACATGCCTGATATCAGGCAATCAAATATGTCAGGGGACAGAATATGCATGTATGAGTACAGAGATTGCTCTGTATGAGCACAGAACATGCATAAATATTTGCAGGATTAAGCCTGCTAACCAGGGTAAAAGAGGATAGCTATTTTGTTGCCAGGCTCTTATGTAAATGACTTTGTTTTCCAAAGCAGGAAAGCCTAGCAAAATACTTTCATATTTGATCAAACACAAATAAAATGATTCGACAATGTACTGAAGGGCTTCACATGATGAGTCAGTGACAAGGTCAGCTATTTAGGCTCATGGCAAGCACTTAATTTGGTCCCAGTCCAGGTCCCATTTTAGTCAGTGGGAGTCTTTTCCCTGATTGCAACATGAGCCTTTGTTACTAAATTATCTCAAGCTGATGAACTGTGAAACAGAAAAGGTACTTTTACTAACCTTTTCTAATCCAGACTCATTAAGGGTAATCACAAACTAGTACTAACTAATTCAGTAATTAGATCTGAAAACATCCTCACTGAATAGCTAATACCTAAGGGTTGGGTATTCATTTTTTATACTTCAACAAGACACTCTAATACAAGAAATATCACAGGTCAAGTGAACAGTCCAACAACCTATGTGATATGGTTGAAAGTGATGAAAGAAGAGATGAAAGCATATATTCGCCATCCTACACCTCAATAAACAAAGTTGTGGTTTTGTCCATTTCACAGTCATGGTGCTATAATTTCTAGATCTAGATATGTATCCACCTGATGCTCAACACTCTTTGGGGGAAGGAATTTGATGGGCTTTACTGTATGGCAAAACCCTTGAGCAAAATGGGACAGAAACATGCATTTGAGGAACTACACAAACTAGACTGATGTATCAAAATAAATGTTAGCACATAAAGTGTAGTATTTAGTCTACACAATAAAGTGCTCTGAATAGTATGAAAACACTACTTAATTGAAGATATAAAAGAGCAAAGTAATTTTTCTGTTTTTTCTCTATACTATTGCCTTTATCAGCTAGGAAAGTGCTGCCCTCAATTACATAGGTTACAGGGGAAAATAAGGTGCCTTCTTTTTCACTTTTCTTTTACAGAGGCCCAGGAAACAACTTCAAAGGGGAATAGGTAAGATATGAAGGAGCTCAAGAAAAGAAATAGCAATAACAGCAGTTCCAAAACTGTTTCAGGGGATGACAGTAAAATACTTCATAACGCACTTGCCCATATTCCCATCACAAAGTGGTAGGAATTACCTAAACCAAATCATCTAAAAACTAAGATTTTAACTCGAATGTATTAGCAAGGTCCTGTAAGCAATGGAGAAAGGCACAACAAATAGGAGATAATTTTTCCAGAGTTATGATAAATACAGTAGATAGGGTAAATTGCCTTCTGGGAGGTTCTCTCTCACTCTTTTGAGTATGGAAGTTTACAAACAGGCCGGGCCCCTCAAGGTAGAGCTATTGTATGTGACTGCACTGAACTACTGAAGAATCTCAACAAGGATGCAGCTAGTTAGCCTGGGTACTAGCACTAGACACGCTGCCAGATCAGACAGCTCTGTGACAGCTAAAAATCCTAGTAAATTAGGCTGTTGTGAATTCACTTAGTTCATGTTTGAGCTTTTAGTGGTCTCTGCTATGGGGAAATGAAGAGATGGGTCTATGTCTCTGCATTGATTGTAACTCAATTTGTGACTTTCTGTGAATTATGCATATAGACAGTAACAAAGATAAGACTCCTGAGATTCACACCACTGCTCTGAGCCCAAGGGTATCACTTGGCAGGCAGTGAGATCTTGTAGTGGTCAGCTTTATGTGTGTATCGACAAGTATCTGTAAATCTACAGATATAATACAGATGGGTAATACATTATATAAACATTGTATCTATAGCTGCACCTCTAAGTAAATACATAAATAACTGTATAAATGTATCTGCAAGTTTTAAGCACAGTTCCATGCATAGACTAGAGACAATAAGGGAAAAGAGAGACCAGATTCACCTCCTGTTCACTCTCTGCCTCCATCCTCTTACAGCCTAGGAATGGCAGAAGAGATGTTTCCCAGGCACACAGTGTCATGGTGCACTTGTGTCTGCACACTCCATCCTAACTCTGTCCAAGGCACCCTTGAAAATGGAAGCTCACTATTCACTAGATACCTTTTCATGACTGCACAAATGAGAACCAGATGTAAATTTGTTATATCTTTGCTTAAACAGCAGCTCTTACATCCCTAAAATGTATGTAAACAGGCCTAACTCCCAGGAACCCTGCCTACTTGGAAATCCTGAATCCAAGCTTTCTGCAGTATCCAATCTAGCAAAGAGTAAAAGGCAGAAAATAAGAGATGCTTATTCCTGATCAGTACGAACTGTGAGCATGTTACAGCACACCCAGTTGACATCTGGACCAAATTAACTAGTATCACTGGTCTGGAAACTCGGGCACAGACTGAAGGACGGTCTGGGCTAGGGTCCATATCCCACTCACAAGACTCTGTTGGGTTCAGCTCTTTTGGCCTCAATTATCCCCCCATGTGAATCCCAGCACCGTCTCATGACAGGTAAGAAGTCTGTGAAACACATGCAGGAGGATGTTGTGCTGTCTCATTGTGTAAGATGCTGTATTTTCAACCTGCACGTTATTTGTGATGCAATACCAGCACACAGAGAATTCTTCATGCAGTCACAAGCGAGATCTTTAGTGCTTTCTGTGTTTCACAGCAGATAAGTGCTGTTTTGAGCATGTTGTTGTTGAGTAATTGGTGCCTAGGAGAGGAAAAGTGAACATCTGAGAGGAGAGGAAAAGAAAGAAAATATGAAACAACTATGATTAAAGGTTAAAATTTCAAAAATTCTCCAGTTGTGCAGCTGGGGCAAGACCTTCAAAAAAGTTCAGCTCCAAATCAAGCAGTGAATTCTGAGCGAGTCCTCAAAACCCAGCAGCTGCTACTGAGATCAGTGAGTCTATTCCTAAGTGCAGGGATCTGCTTGTGCCGATCACAGAGAAGCTGAACCCACACTGAGCTAGGATGTAGCAAACTTCACAACACAATTGGGGTGAGGAAAAAAAGGAGTATCCACAGCAACAACATGAAATTATAGACTTAAAATAAGTGTGAAGCTTCGGGGCTCAAGCTCAACACGTTTCAGAAAAACGATTATTATGTTTTCACTTCCTGTGTGCTTTAAGTAGGGTATTAGCTTGCAGGAAGAGAGAGGGCTGGTTTGGAGGTTTATGGCCAGGACATACATCTGAAGTAATTGTGGTTCAGAGTGAATACATGCTAAGTTTATTTTAAATAAGATAGATGGGCAAGTGACAGCCAGGGTCTGGTTGAAAAGTGACATTATTTGTGGAGACAGTCTATTGTATTGCAGCAAAAGAGAATTCCATCTTCTCTTAATAGTGGCCAATGGGAATTCATGCTGAGACTTTTACTTTACTGACATATCCATTTCATTAAAGGTTTCTTCATCCAGATCCTTTCTTCAGTTTTCAGAGTAACTCTTGTGTGCAAGGGAGCAAAAGGATTCTCTGGAAAGGATCCAGCTACTACTGATTTTGAGCAGGAATTCTCAGGTATTACATACAGATGAGATCTACAGTTTGCCTTTATACTAAATACAGCACAGCTTTACATAACCCTGGAGCAGCTCTTGGGAGGGAGAAGGGGGCCCTGGGGTGCCACTGGAGGGCTCTGCCCAGGTGCTCAGGTCAGAGTGTGGGGACACACCTGGTGAACAAAGACCCAGCTTGGGGTGCATCCCCATTCATCTTCAAGGCGGGCAGTCACACGGGGCGTGCCAAATTCTTCCCTCTAGCCAGCCCAGGCACTTGGCTCCCTCTCCAGTTAGTCTGAGGGCAAGCAGCTGACGCTCTATCCAAGGCAGGTGGCCTCTCCTATGGAAATGAGCCAATTAAAGGAGACTATAGAGGGGCACAATTAGCCAGCTTCTTAGGCTGAGGCTCAGCTATAGAATTGGAGATAGAGAGGTGCTGAACAGGAGAATTTTCAGCTGCGTAATTTTTGACTCAGTACATTACTGCTGTGGGTTAAAACAGAGGAGGGGATTTTGGCATATGAATCTTTTTCGTCTCTTAGAGTCCAAGTGCCAAGGATCAAAATGAGAAATGTGAAGTAACCAAGCAGCTTTCTGTACATCTTTTTAACACCACTAATGAAGGCCTTTCCACATTATGGCCTGTGTCTATTTCAGCCCTGATTTTGTATCTACTTACAGGATTAGAAAGATTAAGCGCTAATTAGAGCACTGAGGATTAATAACTGCTACTTCTGCAATGCACATTTTTCTTAATCTTGTCTTAAATTCTAGTGGAGATTGGTCCATGTTACAAAGCCAGAATTTGCCAAAGGTTACTAAAGACATAATAGAAGGTGCTGGGTATTAGTTTTCTTGTATATACTGAATAGGCATCACCCATTAGTCTAAAGAAGGAATTACAGGAATGGCAGGAAAAAGCAGGCTTTGTTTCTGAAGAAAATAAGGCATGTCTTCATTGTTCTGTTGGAAGCACTGTTAACCCAAAATTCACCCTTTTTACATTTTCAGGTCTGAACCTTCTCATTTGAGCATTGTAATAGGTATACACATTGCTAATTCAAAGAATATTCAAACACTGCTGAAATTATACATAAAGTGATAACTAGGAACACGTGAAAACAGCAAATAGAGAAAAATTGGCCACTGTCATTCCACTGACTGGTGACTGGGGAAATCATGGTGCTGTTTATTAGTGGGACAATTTCCTTGTTCTCGTGTTAAAGCTAAGTTGCAATATACTAATATTCATATATTTGCAAATAAGTTCAGAAATATTTTGTTGCTTGAGGGGAACATTTAACAAATCAGCTCAATACAGCAGTTGTTCATGTGTAAAACATGGCCAGGATCTTTTGCAGAGAAGAAAGACTTAGAGGAAGGTTTTCATTTCCAGCCAACAAAGAATTCAATTTGCATACAGGTGTTACAGGGCTTCTCTCTGAATTCATGGATCACTGCTGGTTTCAGATGTCAGGACACAGAGATGGGTCAAAGGCACTGTGAGATGACTTGCAGCTAGTTAAAGGAGTCTGAGGTCAGGACTCTTAACATCAGCTCTCTTGTTTTCCATCAAGCAACACCAGATGTACCAGGATCTCATTCAATTACATTATTTCCCACTGCAACTAAAGGAGCAGGTTGGTTTCCACCCAAGGAGACTGACTACAATGCTTTTTGGATTATTCTAGGAGAGAACACCTTCCCATCTCTTGGATGGAGGATGGGATCCACTTGCTTAAAAGCACAGAGCAGGGATCACCCATTAGGATCGAGAAAGTGCAAGGAGGGCTGGTACAGCATAGTCCTTCCCCATGATGGCTGCAAAGGCTCTGAAGCAGCACTCTTTCCATGCACAGAACAAAACTGCACAACAGTCCCTTCCAAGGCAGCACAGGCCAAAATCTGGTTCCTTGTTTCATCAAGAAGGTAGTTAAACTTTGGTTTGTTCCTCATCTTTTGTTGCCTGAATGGTTTAGAGAAGGCATAGTTCAGATGTGACAAGTTTGTTGTTCTCTCCCCACCCTCATAAAGAATTACCAGATATGCTTTCTTGGCTTGCATTTAATGCAGAGGTACGTTGTGTAAAAGAAACCAGTCTGCAGAAGGTCAGGGACACTTTGGAGCTGGAAACTCCTATGTGTATGCGCCTAGTTTTCAGGAGACCTGCCCAAAATTTTGTTAAGATTGCAAAGAGTCAAGTTACTTGATCTCTGTGTAATGAAATGATCAAGAAAAAGTCTAAGATCTCTAAAGAGTTTTCCTTCTTCAGACCTCCAACTGTGTGTGACCAGAAGCAATCTTCTCTGTTAAACCAGTTCTTAGTAGATAATTCCCTGAGAATTACTGATGCTTAATAAATTGTCAGATCTGCTTGTTCAAAACAGTTTAGCATTAAAAGGGCTCTCTGCATAAGACTATCTGAGAACCATCTTGAGAAAAGCCCTTTTCCAGAAGTCTTTAGTGAAAACCTGGAAGGAGAAACAGGGAAGGGAGCAAATAGTGAAGCAATGACTGCTGATTAATATACTGTTAAGCCATCTTTTAGAAGTGGACTCAGACTGTCTTGCAGAAATCCTGTTTGAGCCCAAGTCTGTTACATATTTTAGGAAAAGAGACATTTGATGTCACTTTCTGCAGTCAAACACCAAAGTATCTATGACCAGACTGTGGCATCTTCATTCTTCCTCCCAGAAGAAATCCTTACAAGTGTCAAATATACTTGTCTGCACAACAGAAGCCAATTTCTAAAGCCAAGCCCTTATTCTAATTCTGTACCACATAAAATTACCATGAGCCAGGTGGTGAAAAGAGCCTTCAGAGGCGTACATCCAATGTCTGTAGCTTGTGAGGAGTGGAATACAGACCCACCACACCTGGTAGCTGCCTGTTGTGGCTGTTCTGGAGTACATGTATCTTAACAAATTGTACTTTACTAATTGTACTTCAAAAAGGGATTGGCAATAAAAAGGGTTTGCATCTGATTTCACTAGTTTATTATTGATCTGAATACCTATGACTGATTTTTCAAGGCTTTTTAACATTTCTAAATAATGTACTTTTCCCCCCTGCAATTTCTGTGTAATGCCTTGGTGTCTTCTCACACTTTTTTCATCAGCACTTGCATTCATACATCTCAGTCATACAACTCAAGCACCTTCTGTTAAAGATAATTCTTGCCTCAGACAAAAGGTCAGGCGAGTGTTTTTCCGCAGGTCACTCCAGCATCCCCGCATCCCTCCCCGCCGGCATTCCTCAGGCGCGGCGCTTCACCGCTGCACCACCAGAGGGCGCTGCCTGAATGCCTTTGGAAGATTATTCTGTCATGAAAAATTTAAAATAAACTTTTAAAATCCACCTTGAAAATCTTATTCTTTAGAAAAGGTTATGCACTTGTGACAGGAAGAAATAGGAATGATTGAAAGACTGCTATACAATGCAATGCCTCAAATCTTTGCACCGCTTCATTCTAGTCTTATCCAATCTTGTACAGGCTGGTACAACAATACAAATTAAGCTTTGTTGATTTAATCAAACAAAGCCATCCTGAATCAGAATGCTTATGCCAGATATTGAGATCCATGGTACCACTCTAAAGGGCTGCAGTCTAAGAAGAAAAGGCAAATGGGACTTTTTTATAGCTAACTAAGAACACCTAGTTAGCTACATGGTACCGCTCAGGATGGAGCACAGTATTTTACAAAGTTACAAAACATTACTACAAAATTAGTGTCCATTAGTACAAATCCTAATGCTCTGTTTCTTAAAAAAAGTTTCTCTGCTTTAACACTGATTCATCCTTAGGTTATCTTCTCTTTTTAATAGTGATTTCTATCCTAGTTTTGCTTTTCAGCACCTCCTTTTGTTTACAACAGAAGGTCTTCACTTTCCCCCTAGTTATGTCCAATTTCCATCACACATTATCATATATCCTGACACATATACTGCATGCATGGTAATGCACAAATGTGCATCTGCATTTCCCATTAAATGAGACATTCAAAGCTATTCTTAGGTCCAGACTTGTCCTTTTGAGACTGGAGCTGAGCTTACAATTCTCTAGAAGGGAAAAGCCAAAGTAAGCTCTTTAACTTAAACCCCAGCTTCTGATCCACAAACTCTAGCCAGATTGGCCATGGGAAAGCTCAAGTATGATCTCACTTAGTTCTGGGACTGGCTTTTCCAAAGTACAGTGTGCATTCACAAAGCTAGAGCTGAGCTACAGTCAGGCACAGCAAGGCACAGCAGGACTGGGGCAGAGTTTGCTGGGCTAGAGAGCTGCTGCACAGTATCCTAAAGCATGTAGAGAGACAGATCTCACTGATTAAACCTGGAAATCTTGGACCTTGACAATCAAAGTATAAATAGGTTTATCCATTGATTTTATAATGGAAATGATAAAATTCCAGAGGTTTGACTTGCTTTCACAGCATTGGAGCTTGTCAGTCCCAGTCACAGATAACTTGCCATCCAATTACTAAAACTCAAAGTAGGCCACAGGCCTCACATGATGCCAACATATCACTCTTTTAGACATACCCATTTTACTCAGTAATGACAAACCTAAATCAATATGGCTCTATAAAGTGCTCTCTTATCAAGTTTTTCAGTGGAGAACTAGTCAATGCAATCAGTGTCACCCAGAGAATTTTGGTTCAGCCTACAGTAGGCACTGAACATTTGGTATGACACATAGATAGGCTCATGTGTCTCATTAGCCTGACTGTGAGCAGAATTCCACTCTCTTCCCTCACTGCTTAAAAATGGGTAACTTTCAGGAGCCTTACTTCAGAGAATTACACTGTCAGACACACACAGAACCCAACCCACCCTCTGGAGTTCCACCTCCACTTTGCCACTTCATTCCAGCCTACTTGCAGATGGAGTAAAGAGCCTTTTTTCCTTTTTCTCTAATAGTCAAAATACCCTTAGTGTTTGAAAAGTAAGATAAACAGATAGATCACAGGTCTCAATTGTGTTCTTTGCCAGAACTGGGCTACATTTGTGATGCAAGATGAGGTTACCCTGCTCAGGAGGTATGGAAGATCATTTGTTCTCCCCTCATGAACAAATATCTGTTGAAGATGATAAACTGATAAAGTGCACATGACTTCCATTGTTTTAGAAAGTCAGATCTTCTCTTGTACATAGGACCTACTCTTTCAGGAATGCATTTCTGGCTAACTTATTTGCAGTGACACTCTGTCAAGCCAGAATGTGAGAACATCTCATTTTATTGATGGAGTAGTTTCTACTTCACAAAAGAGGAATAACAACACTCCTGACACTGGACAGCAAAGCCAGAAAGATCACAGAATTTCTCCTTCTTGCAGCCCTCAGTTTCTGAGGGGACCCAGATCAAAGGAGTATCTCCCTTCTCTGAGATTTCACCTCCTGGCCCGTTTGAGAGCAGAACAGTAAGCTGGAGATGAGGCAGGCATCTAGCAGAGCCTGAATGTGCAGACTCTTTTCCTATCTGAAAAGGTGGATTGCAAGCAGTCATGCAGAGCTCAGTCCACTGCTGCACAGCAGTGAGGGACCCATCCTGGGCAGAGGCTAGGCCATAGCTTTTCTGGTTTCTCCTAGGTGCACCTTTAGCAAACAGCACGTCTGCAGTGCTTTGGAGGGTCCAACCATTGAAGGCTACATGGGGCTGCCACTCCTGAGGTGATGTGAGAGCCTCTGCACAATGAAGGAAGTGTCCCAGAGACCTCTCAAAAAATATTTGGCATGGTCTAGGTCTTAATCAACTCCAGAATGGAAAAAACAGCACTAGTAAAATGTCTCTCAATGCCTACAAATACCTGAATTCAAGTTCAATTATAGCAGAAGGAAGGGGAAAATAAGAGCATGTTTTTTTCTCAGGCTCCAGAGCCAAGATTTCTGTGTTTTTCAAGTCATCCTGCAAGGAAGAAAAGAAAAGGCTGAAGCTGACTGTGACCTAAATAAAGCAAAAGAATTAGGTACTTGTGATCAAAGGATTGAATGATGCATATACACATCTCCCTAAATAATAGAGTTGGTGGGGGAAATGACATGTCATTATTCCTCTGAAATAAAGAAAATTACCTGTTCTGAAAAGAGGAGTTAATCTGTTTTTTATACAGTGAAGAATAATGCCACACTATTTCTTCTAAAATTAGCAGCTGACAAGCTGAGACTTCTGTGCACATAGCATCTGGCTCTCTGGCACCACATGGACCTACCAGAGTGAGCCCTTCCGTTTCCAGTTTTATTAGGCTCGGTGGGCAATAGCCATTACCACAAAGAACATCCACTGAGCTCCAGAACAGCAGTAGGTTTAAAGTACCTCAGAGTTTCTTTCTTGCTCTCCAGAGAAGCAAATGAAGAAAACCTCATGAGGATATTTCAAAAAAGTTCAAGAACTTTGAATGAAGTCAAAGTCCTCTTTTCACCCAGCTGTACCCGTCACTAGCTGTCTTCCAAACAAGAAGCAAGCATGGGACAATCTCATCCTAAAATTCTGCATTTTAACATTTCCAGTATTTAAGGCAGGCAGTGAAAAGTGAATTCCAAATGCTGAAATCAGACTCATCAAAGTAAACAAGTTTCTTGTTTTCTATTCTCAGACTCTAAGGCTTCAGATGCTAAATAACTGAGCTCATAACCATAGTAATGGCTGAACAATTTATCATGAAAAGATAATGGCTATATTTTATCACATGAATGCATAGAAACAGTGTAGAGACTTCTTCTCTAAGATGCTCTCCTGAGGAATCTCTCTCTTCTGTTCATGTTTAGACTGACAGTACGAAGGGCTCAGCATTCATAAAGAGGCTTGGAGACTGGAAACCTGAGAATTCATTTCCATCAGACCTGGGAGACCAAAATCACAGTGTTTATTTACCCCCTAGTGAATTTCAGTTAAATAGCCTCTCAACAGAATAACCGAACTTTCCTGAATCTCCTTTACTGATGCACAGCCATAACCATATCCAAGTTATATGCAGACAATTCCCCAGCAGCAGATTGGAAAGGAAATGTAAGTTACACTTTCTTTCCCTCGCACATCTGAAGGAAGAGATTGGGTGATGTTTCCTCTGTGTTTTAGTATGTAAAACACCAGTACTGTTGATGTTTTCTCCTTGGCTGTGATGACAGAGAATAGGAAAGATAACAAATCCAGTCACCAAACCCACGTACTTGACCTCTTCCATCACAGTTTTGGCCCAGGCAGTTTAAAGTGCATGATGTTTTCTGTCTGCACTTATCTTCTTTCACACAAATGAGGAACAAGGGCTGGGAGGACCAATTCAAACCACACTGCCTCTCTGCTCATTGTCCTGACTGCCAGGCTCCATAGCATAACACTGTTGTTTGGGGTTTTTTCCTTGAAGGGTAGGAGACTGTCCTCTTGTCTAGCAAGAAAACAATTTTGCAATATTTGAAGAGCTTCTTGGGAAAAAAGCAAGATCTTACTGAAAGAAGATTCTTCCTTAAGTGAGCCTGTCCATTTCAGAAAGGCAGGTCAGCTCATGAGTACTGGAGTCATAGGTCTGAGGGAGGCAAACACAAAGCCATGTCTTAAATTCCCCATATCCATAGGTTCTCACTTTGGATAAAGGCCATGTGTCAGAGAGGAAGGACACCCTCTCCATCTGATCTAACAATGAATTCATGATAATGCTCCAGGGTTCAGCATTAACTGGTCCTAAGCAAAGAAGACAAAGACTCAGGAGCAAAACCCATTTTCTCGAGGCTTCAGCATCCCACAGAGAAAGAAGCAGAGATGAACTGGACTGACCCAGGGAGGCTTCTGAGACAGATTCTCCCTATGAGCAGACAAAGGTCTCTGGACATGCTGCTCAAGGAGCATCATCCAAGCAAAAGGTCTGTCTGTGTTTGAAGGCACTATTTCAGTCCATAGATAACCAAGGTAAACTTGTGCTCCAGAAAAGTAGAATCTAAGCATCCAGCTCAGCAGTTTCTATTTCTGCTTCCTAAAGCAGACCTGGTTACCCAGTTACAAAAAAATCCCAACAACAACTGGTTACATTTATCACTCTCTTTTCCCTGATAGTAGCTTATATTTAGACAGATTTACCATGACCACCACCACCTTCTGAACCTACTTGAGTATTTTGTTTCTCTGAATGAAGTCTGATAAAGTTCTACACTATCTTCTGCAGAAAATTACTCAGTTGTTGAACTTTTCTTGAGCCTTCATTGTACACAGCAAAAATTATGGTCAAGACTGCTATGAGTTTTTCCTCTTCTATCTGCTTTGCTCTAGTGCACAGACAACATCAGGCTAATGTACTGTTTTCCATTCAGTTTAAATGGTATCACTGACCTGCAATCAGCATTCTGCAGTGCAACAATGGCAGATCAGCTAACCCCTGCCACTCTGTGTATTTACTTATCAACAAGAGAGCCAAACAGCCAACAAACAACTCCAGAAGTACAGATGCCAACATGTCAGCAGAGAGAAAGAAAGAAAGAAAGAAAGAAAGAAAGAAAGAAAGAAAGAAAGAAAGAAAGAAAGAAAGA
>WBNO01027800.1:310129-354099 GCA_013400575.1 Peucedramus taeniatus | reverse complement strand
GAAGAAAGAGAAGAAAGAAAGAAAGAAAGAAAGAAAGAAAGAAAGAAAGAAAGAAAGAAAGAAAGAAAGAAAGAAAGAAAGAAAGAAAGAAAGAAAGAAAGAAAGAAAGAAAGAAAGAAAGAAAGAAAGAAAGAAAGAAAGAAAGAAAGAAAGGATTGTCCACATCAAAGTATGCAAACCTCCTTTTTCAGTACATGGAGCTAAGCTGCAACTCCATCCTAAGCTTCACCTTCAGCAGGGAGACACAATTACCCTGACCAAACAACTGAGGGCAACTTTCCAACAGTGCCTCTTTGCAAAGCACAGAATTTATAACTTCCTTGAGAAAGCATAAGAAAATTGAATAAAGCACAATTTTAATTATATTCATAATGATTTATTTTTAAAAAAGGTTCCCATTAAACTGCTATCTAAGCACAACCCATTGTAAGTCAGAAGTAGTTTGGTTCCACCTGCATTTAAAGTGATTTTTATAATTATTCTCATCAGAACAGCCATTAATCACATAAACAATAGCTGGCTTGCAGAAAACACACGATAAGCAGCTATGTTATGACCTACTATTATTTTTATTACATTCCTTAGCTCGGATGCAAATTTTCTATTAAAATGTTTTTTTTAAAAAAACACAAACCTTACCTTCAGACTGATGCGTGGCCAGAGGTGTCTGCGTCTCCTTGGAGTAGGACACCACCTCCCGAGGTAAGAAATCGACCTGGGTAATCTTTGACACCCCTAGCTTGTGCAGTCTGCGTCTAAGGTGGAATACACGACATCAAAAGGTTAGTCAAGTTAAATGTAAATCAGCAGCAGGAACAAATGTTTGCTGTTATGAACAGGATAAAAATACTTCAGTGTTTGTAAAGGTGAAACATAACACTATGCATGAGAAGTACCTCATTGCAGTGAAGAAAATTAACCTGGGAACCATTTGCCATAATAAAGTACAGTTGTTGAACCTCTAGATCATGCTGCTGAGAGGGACTACAAATGGGAGAGAGAAATGGCCTACTTGTGTCCCACTTAGCATGCAACAAAATTCTCTTTCATACCATCATTACTATGATGTTCTGTCTGCTCAAAGGAGTTCACCCTCAGCCTGGGATGCACAGTTGTGGAAAGGGTACAGTGGGTTTACACCAGGATGAATAAGACTGCCAAATGTTCAGCTGGGAGCAGGAACAGAGTCCTTAACTGGCAAGGTGTGTATTTTCCACAAAGAACTTCCACAGGAGCTGTTAATCGTGGCCTTGAAGTAGGCTTATGATTAGTAGGTCCTAATGCAAGGGCTGGACAAGAGCTAAAACACAACTGGAGCAGGGCAAGTATAGCCTTCTATTTTGCCTACTTCCCTTGCTCCTACTTTCCCTGCTCCTACTTCCCTTGCTTTAAATAAACCATATGAAATAAGTCAGTGAAGCAAACTAACTGTAAGTGGGTAAGGGAAAAAGAAGAAAGGCAGCTGAACATGGTCATGAACACTTTCAGTTGGGCACAGTTCACTCAGTAGCGGGAGAAAAAAATCAGTTTATTTCCTGAGTATTAGTTGACTATCTGCAGGGAGTGAAGAATATAAAAACGGTTATTTGGAAGTGTTTTACCAGAAAAAAGCCAACTTTCAGCACGGAAATAATGCAAACACAATAAGCAAATGAACTAAAATAGGCCAGTTACCTAAATCAACAAGTGTGAGCACACTTGTGCATTTATGGGGAAATAAATTCCTGAACATAATGTTTCTCAACTTGCCACATTATTGAAGAGAACGATTTGGAAAAACAGAAAATTCTTACAGATTATCCATATCCTCTTCATTTTCCAGGTTGTCAGAAGAACAGAAGTCATAGGGGTTTTGATCTAATTAATTTACAGTGGTTTAGGTATTCAATTAAGATTCATGTCTGAAAGGAAACGGGAGTCTAAAAAGGAAACTGTCATCATTGGATAATACCTACTGAACTCTTCAGCTGTATCAGCCATATTTTTTTCTAATCTATTTTACTGCCTGGGTTATTATTAAGCTGACTGCAATTAGATTCAGCAGGTAATAGGCACAAATCAGCAGTATTGTGTAACAAACCACTACAGCAGAAAAAGTTGTCATAGCTCTGAGTCTTTCCTCCTCTCAAAGAAGAAAAATCAACAAGTCTCCCTCCTTAAAACCATCTCTGTCTTTGCCAATATGAACAAATTCTACGATTGTCTAAATACAGAGAAACTTCTACCTCATTACTGGGGGCAGAAAAGTTTCTTCAGCTGGCAAAAATTTTAGTAGTTTTACATTTTGTAGCTGCTTTAACTTATGATCTGTGTGAATTCAATCTTTAATAAATATCTCACCCCAGCAAACTCTCATGTGCTTTTCCCTCCCTCAGCACCAGATGTGCAATCTCTGTTGCCCACTTGGTCAGTTTGACTTCCCTATGTAACCAGTGCCCTGCTGCCCCAGGCTACTCTTTCCATTTACTGAGGTTCTCTGCATTGAAAGAGTCTCTTGACAGTGGTCTTGGTTAAGTACAATCCCTAATTAATTATGTGTCTAATCTGGACCTAATTAGAACTTCACCTAATTCTAAAACAGTTTCACATGAGGTCACTCCATATCTCCTGGACTGCCTGAGGATGTGGAACATGACCCTAACAGAGAGCTGGACTTAACTGCTAGTTGGGTGGATTGAACCTTTTTTCCTATTGTGTCCCAGAAGTGAGCTACTTCCCATGGCACTGTGCTGAGACAATGCACGGAATTCTTCCTCTGAAACACTTCCAATTCAGTAACTGCTGGTGCCTGTACAAATGCCTTGTGCCACCCATATCCTGTAATTACTGGTGAAGACTGGGAGGTCCTTCTTCAACTGAAGGTATGTGATCTATTGATTGCTGTTTGTCTGTGTCAAGCCTCCTCTAACTGTTCTTGTTACTAAAAGCTGGCCTAGCCTTTGGTCCCAGGCACTCAGGGACAACTGGAGCATCCTTTCAATATCTGGACTTTATCAAATATGCTGTAATGTTCTAGCCTCTAGCTCTTTTTAGGGCAACACTAAATGGTCTATTGTTTTCCCATCCCCATTTTTCATCTGAGGTGCTCATAAATTCAATGAATATTCATCTTAGAGAGCACATAAGCTTTGAAGGATTCATTTCCAAACTGCCAATGGGATGTCAGTAGGAGGATAGTGACTAAAACCCATGCATTAAAACTGATTCTTTTGTCCATAGGTATCATAAGAAAGATGTTTCTGCTAGAAGTGTTTTGAGACCCATATAATTTAATTGTTGACTGCAGGATTTCTTTTGCATTGGTTTTGTTGGGGTTTTTTTTTCTCTAGTCTCAGGACAACAGAGGAAAGTTTAATGCTGCCTTGGGTTTGAAGACAGTTTTCTTTCAAAACGGACAGGACTTCCATTAAAATGTATACCTGTGGATTTGCTCTTTGGCATGCTTCTTTCCTGTCTTTGCACTGGCTGGTAGTAATTGATTGAAGTCTCTACATACAGAGTTATCTATTCATGAGTCAGCTAAAGGAACTTGCTTTGCTCAGCTGTTTGAGAAACCTGGCTCCTACGAGTCCTCATCTTAATCCAAACTTCTGTAAAAAAAACAGCTGGGATTTCTATAACATTTCTATAGGTTAAAATAGCTCAAAAAACTCTACCTTTTTGGTACAGCCCAGGTGAAGTTGTAGACGTGTGACCTATCTGAAGTCACACTCATGTGTAAGCTACAAACATTCCTAGGAGTTCTAGATATGGAGAAATATTTCTGTGTAGAAAGCTCTCTGGATGCTTTCCTTCTGGATCTTTCCGGGTGAATAGACCTAACACACCTAACTGCAGCTGGGAGCACTGTCAATCAGCAGCTAAAGGGAAGCTGTTGTTTTTCTTACAGAATGGTGAATGGAATAGCACATGAACCAGTAAAAGCATGAGAGAGTTGCCTGGAGACTCAAAACAGGCAACCCTGTAAGTTCATTGGAAGAACAAACTTTTCAGGGTAGTGATTTGGTTTTACCTATGACTCATGCTCTGAAGAACTTGAGGTACTGCTACCCACCCTTTTAGAGGAACAGGTTATCCTAAATACCTCTGCAGGGAAGCATTTCTACATAATTTAAATTAACTATTTTTTTCACTTGTTGGGGTAAAGAAGTTCCATCCCAAACTATAAAATATTGGTTTTAGTTCTATTAAAATTTTTAAAAAGCTTCATAGGCTTGAACTCAACCAAGATGGCACTTATTCTTGGACAATGACCATACTTAAGCTCACAATTTTAAACACACACACAGCTCCCAAGGGAAAAGGGGACATTGTTACTGCATGTGGAAACAGCATAACTATAGCTGGCAGAAAGGAGGGGGAGAAATAGCTTGCAAATGATTCAGAGAGAACAGTCTGAATCAACAGGTACAAACAAGATCAATGTAACTATACATGCACATATATGCCACAATAATAACATTTCATCTGAAATGAAATAGTTATTTGTATTGTGTTTCAGGCAAGAGAAATAGCAATTTATCTTTTCATAAGCTTGTTTAAATAGCCAGGGGTTTTTCCACAAATATGACTTTGCTGAAGCTTCTTATTTATGAAACTAAAAAAAGGAAACTTAAATTATGGTCTTTTTGAGTCAAAAGCAAATGAAAATCACATACAACCAGCTCAACTAGGAAGCATTTTCAACATAAGTCTTGCAAAGAAATGATAACAAAAAGAACTGACAAATACCCAAGTTCAGAGTCAGACTGGAGTTGCAGCACTGAGGGGTCTGTGTCCCATTGCAAGGTCCTAGGGTGGTAATCAGCCGTGCAGCACGAAGGGGAGGGAAAAAAAGAACACACAGAATTAACTGAAAGGATGAACAAAACCCCATCTCCTTAGTTACATGCTCTATGTAGTACATTCAACCTCCAGGTACAAGCAACAGCCATCATATGTCAAACAAGATTTCTATGTCAAACTGAGACAGGGCAGGCAATTTAATAAAATTACATATTATTGATAAACAGAGGAAAGAAGCTGGATTTTCTGTCACATATTGATTAATGAAACATGGGGTTGGGTTTTTTTCCTTTTCCTGAAAAATTTGAACTCTTTAACTTAGGTTGATGGATTCACAATAATTTTTAAAATCTGCAGGCACAATTCATTTATGTTTTTATGATAAGGTAGACTGAGCACTTGCCATGAACTCCACTGAAGAGTCTATCCCTTCACACACTCCTGAGACAGACAGTAATCTATCCTGTACAACACTGCTCTGGGCAGGAACATCATGAAGTGCGTATGACAACAAACGGCACACTGATACCAGCTCTGATATACTCTGAGGGCATCTGGGACAAACAAATTCTTCTTTTTTTTCCTCCCAATAAAATTCCTGGGGAAGAGGCTAATAATATATCTGAGAAAATCAGATATATGACAATCTCTTATGGACTGCTGTCAGATGAGGCTATCACCAAATGTACAAATGTTCCAGAGGTGTGGTCTGAAGTTAAGAGGTTGTTCCTTGCACTGCAGTGCAGTTTCCCATGCAACCAGATCCAAAACACCCTGCAAACACTCACAGAGCCTTCAAAGAGTCTTATGAAATATTCAGAATCCTTCAATTTAGAAATGCAAAAACTGACATATCAAGGCCAAGATTTTCAAAAATGCCTGCTCCTTCCCCGTCTCTTAATTTTACCTTATTTTTCCACACTCAGGAAGCCTCGTCTTATACGCAAGAAAACTGCCGGAATCCATGACAGAATCAGGAACACACAATGGGCTCCCAAGCACCTCTTCCTGTAGTATGAATACTAGATTATGCATTGCTCTCACTAGCAGAGGCTAGAGCAAAGTGCTCCTTCCCTAAGCAAGCAACTCTTCATTAAGACTTGCTGGATAATGATAGTTGTCAAAATTAAAAACTCCCCTAGTTTCTTCCGGATACAAATTCTGAGGATATAAAGATCATAATATTATCAGGTTCAGCCAAACCCAGCCATATAGTCAGTTGTGGTCAATATACACAAGTCGTTCTGCAGCAATAGCAACCTCTGCCTATGAATCACTCATATAAACTAACAAGTTACTGAATTAGTTCAGAAATAGATCTATTAAAGCTAAATAATTATTCTACCTCCTGTCCTTAGTAAACTCACCCATTCTATTACCAATGTTAACTCACCCTGGAGAGACAGACAAGGGCATGTGCTGCACTCTTGTCATTTCAGAACGAAAAAGAATCAATCTCAACACCCTGTGCATACAAAGAGAATGAAAAACTGTAATGCAAAGCTGCTTTCTCATGCAACATAAGGGCACTCATTTCCCTCAACTTCTTATGATCCACAGTAATGTTTATCAGGATAAAAGACTTTATACTGACAAAGAAAGGCCTGTCCAAAACTAAACTTTATTACAAAAAGTCAGAGATAAAATAATACAGCAAGAAAGAACAGATTTTTCCCTTGTAACTTGACTGCAGTGTAAGTACAGTGGAAAATGGACATAAGATCTGAATGCCTGATGCAAGGCAAAGGCATCAATGACTAATGCATTATAGATATTCCATTAAAAATTCTATCTGTGTGAAGATTACTCTTGTAATGTCACCAAGGTCAGATGCATATATTAGGACTTGCCATATAAGTGCCAGTTTTTAATTTTACTGCTGCCTAGGGGCTACTTATACATTCATGTCCAGGTTTTCCAAACTCTTAAAAGAAAATACACCTAACTAATTTCAGTTTCCTCCCCCCAACATTCACTTTCAAACCTAGAGGATTTGTAGGGGGATAAAGGCTATTTCATCAGAAAGAACACCATTATAATTTGCTCAAAGCAAGAGCAATTAAAGCAAGAGCTTGCAATAGGTCTAGAAGTACGGTCCCTTCCACCTCCAAGAATCCAGGCCAGGTCACAAGAGAGGGCATCTTTACCTCGTACCTTGATAAGAATGCTGAAAAAAAAATGTAGAGATCTCCCACACTCAAGCCAGCACTCAAATCCCTAAACTATGAGAAGAGCAACACTTATGGTTCAGGCTATCACATGCAGACATGTATAGAGACATTCCTCCCTTAAGTATTTATTATCTGGATTATCACACACAGCCTTCACCACTCTGGACACTGATACCTACTTTTAATTGCAATTCTCCATGACTCCTAATTATATCTATTTTCAACAGATTTAATGCATCTGCAAAACATTTCCCAGATTTGTGCTCCACTGTCCATCACTGTGTTACCACTTGCACAGGTGTGAGAAGTAGATGAGGAAGCAATCTGCTGAGTTTTTCTCTCCAGCTTGGCTGAGCAATGCTATCACAGAAAATGAGGCTGCAGGTAACACATCTTCAGGTTTCAAGTCTCTTGTCCTGGGAGACAGAACACAAGTGGCTACACTCAGGTAGTAAAGGCTGGAGAACACAGGGAGTGACTCTGTGTTTCAAGGAACACTATTGATTTGTTCTTTGTCTCTTCCTGGCACCTGAAGAATGTCATCAGATCAAAATGAAAGTGAGTGAACAGTAAAGATGTAATCTGGACCTGCAATTTAGCCAGTTTCCATGGCAATAACATCAAAAAAGAAAGAAATAGATTCTTTGAGGTTTAGCAACCCAAAAATGATGTTGAATAGCCTGTGCTGTCATCCTGACTAGAAAATTAAAGCTAATCTGTTTGTGATGAACAGACATTGTGTGTGACATTCCTTGATCATAAGGATGAGCATCGCAGTTACGCTTGTTCTCCTGCGGACACTCCTCAGTGGGGATTTTGAAATGCCACTGGATCTCAGCAGAAAAGAGGTTGCCAATCTTTTTCCAACTAATGCATGAATTCCTCCTCCAGACAGTTCTTTATGAGGAAAAGGATTAGGTGCTGTTCATCTTCTTTTTTTTCTCTTACTTCTTCTTAAAAGAAAACTGCAATGGCTTGACTTCAATTCATCCAGAGACAGAGGCAGAGAAGGTAATGTCACAGACCCTGAGGACAAGTGCATGGCCCAGGAGTTAGCAGTCAGGCTGAGGTGCTCCCACTCTGGACCCTAAATAGATTCAGTGGATTTTGGCACAGGTCTATGTAGAAGAGATGCAAAACATTTTAGTTGAACATTTTTATGGGGAAAAGAGAGGAGCATTAGACCAAGCAGGTAAAAGCAGTCCAAGTAGTCTCCAGTCCTGCAGACTTCACCCACGGGTAAAGGGAGTGACACAAAGCATGGCAAGGACCCCTGGAAACTCAATGAATAGCACAGTCAGGGCTAAGCCAGATTGGTCTGCTTCCCCCACCAAGACAGCACTGATACTATTTTAATCAGAACTACCCAACACTGTTTCACAGCTCTATCAGTCTCCCACATAGTGGCAAACAATAGCCCTGTGTCATGGCCCATTCCCCTTTGCCATGTTCAGTGCACAACAGCTGACCTTGGCTCACTGAAGGATAAAAAGCTCTATTACTAAATAACAGATTGTTCTAAAGCAGCACAAAGGGAATGAGAGCTGTTAGATGTTGCACTAAGAAGACAAGGTACAAGTGTTATTATCTCTGTTTAAACTGATCTGCTTTCACTCCCTTCCTTCTAGATAGACATCTCAATAACCTATTTTTTCTCAAATTTAGGACAGTACTAATGCTGGTGCTGTTTCAGCTCTAACTACTGAAGAAGTAACAGATAATTTTGACACATCATCTTTTAATAACCTGAAGAAAGAAAGCAACAAGAGGAAGAGGCCCAGATGTCATATATTTACTAAAGGATCAAATGGTAAGACAACACTTATTTCTTCTGAATTCAAGTCCAAAGCATTAGGATACAGAATTAGGAATTAGGATAGTCAGAGCACAGTTCTAAAAGGACAGAGAACTGTTACAAAATTTAAGGTGGGAGGAATTTGAACAGAAGCATTCCCTTTTCTGTAGCATTATTATTATTACCATGGAAAAACAGGCACTGCCATATGTTGCAATGCTCTGCATAACCTTACCTCCAGAAGATTTTATTCTGATTGTGTAATGTCAATTATGTAGATTAAAAATGTAGAAAAGACTAAAATAAACTAAAAATAAAATAAAACACTTGAAACCTTTTGGAAAACTCCCAACATCAGAATGCATTAATGAAGAATAGATTATGACATCCAAAACTGTCTGGAATCCAAGAGAACTTCTCAGCTGATTTAAGCAACTTTGGGTCTGGCATGAGCGGTAGTGTATGAAACACGTAAGGCATCCGTTCCAATACAGAACCTTAGTAATCTGCCATCATAAAATGATATTTAGTATCTGTAATCATGATCATATCACAACAGAATTTGGCACCGGGTAAGTGCCCCAATCCAGCACTTTTCATATGCAACATGCTGACAGCTTAGTTGTGACTCTGCTTGCCTGCAGCCAAAATCAAATCCTCCCTCATCTGTTGCTGATGCTGCAGAACATGTGTTCTGCATGATTTCTTTTCTCCCCCAACTCCCCTTTCCCAGGTCAACAGCAGCCAGGCCTGAAAATCCATGCTTTTGAAAAAAAGGCTCCTCACAGGAATAACAGCAAAATCTGCTTCCCCAGGGGCTTCTTGCAGGGCAGAATCCTCTTTGCAGCACTGCAAATCACACCTTCCAGCAGAACTGCAGGAAAGCAAACACCATATTCTGGCATCTCCTGTCACCAAGAGCTGTTGTGCTCTCCAGACCAGGAAAAAACTGCACTGACAGTGTACTGAGACCTGAGGTATCTCCTGAACTGAGATACCCATATGTGTCCCTAATGAAACACCATTAGATCTGACAGGCCCCAAAACCAAGCATGTCCCTTTGCAGCAACTACAGTGTCCTAAAACAACCCTTTGTATGGGAAATAGCAATGCCCTCCTAACCCTAAAATTCAGTGGCAGACTGTGCCATGACTCCACAGATTAGGCTGTGCTAGGGTTTTTCAGCGATCAAAGGCCAATCCACTAAGCAGAGCATAGACTGTTACTAAACTGAAGCAAAGAGACCAGAAATGAAGAGACCAGAAATATGCTCCCCCAGAGCACATGGACTCACCTATCCTGTAGGAAGTCTCAAGGCACCTTTGCTTACCTGAACAATATTTCTAAAATGATGTGAATGTGACTAGCCTCATTCTCCCTGTCTGTGGTAGGAGAGGGTCTTGCTGTTGCAGGAGGTGTTTATACAATCTTTGGGCACCTAAATGAGGGGCTCCACCAGGGAAACACTACCATGAACTCCTTCCATACATACAGAAAGGCAGGAGATTGCTCCATGCAGCAGTTCCAAACACCCAACTTAGACTCCAATTGTGAATAGGTATTTGAGCTGGTTGGTATCTTTACTGCTCACTCTCACTTTGATCTGCTGAAAAATAGATAAGGAAGCAATCAGCTGCTACATGACAGCCTTCGGGCTTCAGTCTGCTTCATGCCTTCTTTGCTTCTAACTTCAAATGAAACTAGCAAAAGAAGTGAATTAGGAAAAAGGAGCTAACCAACAAACCCAAAACTGCAGAGAACACAATTCTTGCTTCTGACTTTGATGTAAGGAGGAGCCTCGTGTTTAAAATTACAATTTTAACCCTGGATTTCTATTTTCAAAAGATTCAGAATTGCTTACATTAGGAACTCTGCACCTTCATACTGATGGCACATTGAAAAGCACATTACACCCAACTCATACAACCTTAAAAAATACTGGACACAACAACTGTGAGATAAGAGACCTCTTTTGAAATCGCCAACAGAATAAAATGCTAAGATGTGTATGAATGCATTTTTTCAATATGATACCAAATATTGTCAGCAAATTGCAATCCAGTAATATTTGCAGTTTCAATGTGTAACCCATCATGTATCTAGACTTTTTTTTCAATGTCTGAATATTGCCAGAATGAATTTAAAGCTGCATAATTATTTAGCTACTTTAAAGAGTTCTACCTAGCTTGTGGTGTCAGTTTCTCCAAAGCTACTAACTTGTTGCTGATAAAACTGAAAATCTGAACTAAGAAATTGTTGATGAGAAATTACTGCAGATGTTTAAATATATGTGTGTACAGATAAGCTATTTGGTTTTATTCCTTTCATTCTACATTTTTATAATTTTAATTCTCTCCCCTGTGATTTTCACTTTCTGATATTTTTTGTACATTTGAAGTGTGTCTCCAAAACAAACTCTATAAAAAAAGGAGATTCAAAGCTACTAGTCAGAGATGGAAAAATACCACTTGCCTCAATGGATGATTTGCATCTAAGCCACTATTCTGCTGCCATCTGTCCTCTGTTTCGCAGATCTGTTACACTTTGAAAGGATTGGCAAAAAGAAAATACCTTCCTTGTGCTACTTGTTTTCTGAAGCACACTATAAACAGGACAGCTATCAGCAGTTAGGGAGGATTTGTGCCTCTCAATGCTTGTGCTCATAGAGCAGAAGTCTGCTCTGACTTCACTGTGCACTCTTGTGTTCAGAGCTGGGGTGTTACTGCTAACCATAAAATAAAATGCCTTAATACATTCAGAGAACAAGGAGTTTGGCACCGCTGCTGGAGCACAGCCAGAAGGTTTTGCTTGGATTTTCATTTACACTTCCAAGCAGGCTGACACCTCTGACTTCCAGTCTTCACTAATAAAAAGAGCAACTCTGACCTCCCTGAGAGCACAGCACTATCTTTGAGCTGGCAACCATAAAAGCCCTTTTCAGGATGGCAAGAGTTTAAAACACTCTTTTTTTTTTAAGGTATATTTATGAAAAAATCACGGGCAAATAATATTTAAAACACATGTGTATTCCAAAATTCTTCGTGAATCAAGGCTATGCTGCAGAATGGATTTAATAGTTTTCAAAAACCATTTGACTTTTAAATCAGGATGGACAATTCTGGCAAGCCTGCAATGATAAGGACATATCACAGGACCAACACCTTTCTGATTCCCATTTCACAGAATTCTACTAATTAAATCAGAAATTGAACTCATCCAATCTGCTGAATTTATCTGCTATATTTGAAGTCTGTCCTTTGATTCAGGTCTGCATTACAGATCTCCTGGCAATATCATACTCACACTTTATATTCTATAGCTAAAGGAATCTTAGTCTGCAAATTTATGCTGGTTTACCAGGGGGGTCACTGTGGGCAGCAGGCTGGATCTGTGAGGACAGAAGGTCAAATAATTAGAACTGACACAGATTTACTCTGAGTGCCAGATACCAAAATGGTCATTTTGAAAGCGCAGTAATAAAAAACAGGTTCAGGGGCAAGACACAACTTGTTTTATTCCCTTAGCAAACCCTGAAAATTCTTTTTTCAAACACTATTTTTGTCTTGATTTTTATACCAAGAGTAAGTCTTTACATCAAAACAGAACTCAAATGATCACAAATGTAAAGAAAGAACTTGGCAGGAGAAGTTTTATGTGCTATCAGCTCATGCAAATTCTTGAAAGGAACTCCAGTACTCACATTAGGAGTCCTTGATCCAGACTCCATGGATATGCATATAAGGAAAGCTTTCTAATAAACTTCAAGGGACTTTAGGGTATAATTTCATAAAAGACAAAATCATACTTAATAGTCAAATCTAGGAAAGGCAATCCATAACTTTTCAGAGTACTCAAAGAGGTAACATGAAGGTTGGAACCTACAACTTTTAGGTCTGGTATTATTCAGCTGAAGAAGATGAAAGACTTCAGCACATTTTCCAATTTTTTTTTTGTACTAAAATCCAGTAACTACTAGATGGAAGAAAAGCTAGTGTTTCCCTTCCTTTATAAAATTTATTTTGTGGTAAAAAAAGCAAAATCATTCCAAAAGGGATGAGATTTTTGCTACAATTAGGGTTGAAACAAGAACTCATTGTATGAGAGTTATCAAAAATTTTTCACATTAACAGTCAAAATGTCAGAAGTTCTCATGACCCAAGGATCTGACTTTTAATAGACCAGCTCAGAAATGATTTTCTGAGTTTGAACTATTAAAGTAAATAAGTACATCTAAAATTTATGAATCAAAATCAGTTTTAAATGAAAAACCATTTATTTTCATAGGTTCTGCTTATGGAAAAATTTATATGGTGTACTTAGACTGTTTCAAAAGTCCTTGGGGAAAAAATAAATTAAAAAAAAAAACAGTATCTCGCCAGTGGCAGCAATTCCCACTTCTCATATTTGAAGGAAAATCCTAAAAATTGCGTTACTGAAATAGTTACTCATTGAATCTTTTTATTTTTCCAGATAAAACATAAAATTGTGAATGGAAATTTCCATAGGTCTCTTTAATAGGCTAGAAAAGGAGAAAACATCAATATGCACAAACTGTACCAGTTTAACTATGTCAAACAGTTTAACATAGGAGGTGATCTTACACAATTTAATTAAATTAAGATGAAATTCAGTGTAAGAGAACTGTTTAAGCTGAGCTGGCCTTAGCAAGTAAGTTGTTTTGTTTTAAGAGGATTAGTGTTTTAGTCCCTAAAATCATCTGATTGTCTGACTAAATATATGATGATACGCCTGTAAATAAGTAAAGAGAACTAACTATAGCTGGGCTGATAACCTAAATGGTTAACTGGGGCTTTATAAATTAATATTATTTTCTTCTGGATGCAGCTGGGGCTCAGGTTTCCAAGGCATTTTACGAAGCACCCTGGGAATGGCAATCTTTCCTTCTCCTTTGATTTATAGCATGGAGATGCTTGCTAATGAGAAAAATAGTCAAAGATCTGGAGGACTGAACTCTATCAATCCTTTAGGAAGGAAAGCATGAAAATCCTTAATGATGCCAGAGGCTCACACACTAAAAGGATTGCAGATGATTCTAATTAATATGGACCATTCAGACTTTGTAACTGGCACACACCGAAAAACATTGCCTACTTTCTAGGTCAGATATACAGACACTTGAAAGCAACTGCCAAACATCAGTCCCTAAGGTGTCTGCTTCTGTTTATGGGCTAAAAAAAAAAGCCAGAAAATAAACCAAAGTGGCAGGGAGACGCTTTAGATATCTAGGGCTAAATATTAATTGAATGTAAAGGAGAAGGACTGTGTTTCTTCTTTTGCACGGAGAAAAGGAGGGAAAACAATGTAAGAAATCTGCCATCCTTCAGCCTTGCATCCTAACCTGTGCAGGGCAAGCTGTGATGGGCAAACAGCCCAACACAGCCACCCACTGCTACCCTGTAAACAGGCTGGTGTTGGGAAGTATGAGAGACTGCAGCATCACTTTAAAAAGCAGCAGAGCTCCTAGGCCAAAGACAGCAGAGACAGCCAGGGTTCCCCCAGGCAAGGGGAGGAGGCTGACACTGTCACTGCTTCACAGAAGCCATCACCATTCAGGTCAGGAAGGCTTAAGGAACGATTTGGCCTCTAAGTCTGCTGGAAACTGTAAAAGGAAACGTGTGCCAAGCAATCCTGACAATGGAGTTGTGGTAAATTAAATGGAAAAAAATGTAACAGCTGGGTGTTATTAATTTCTGTCCTACCATGTAATGGCGCACACCCCATATCAAGCCCAAAGCAATCAAAACAGAGTGGCAACACAGCGTCCCAGAGGGCATCCCATTTATCTCCAGCCACCAAGCAGAAAGCTTCTCTTGACTCTGCCCTGTGAAAGACTGCACAACAGTCCCTAGGGTTACAATTCTTCTTTGTCTGAATAAAACACCATGCAAGCAAAGTTTGCCATGAAGTATTTTCCCTCAATCTTTCCTGTAGCTCCCTTAGAGTCTTCACATTGTTCTGTATTTCCCTTTGGCTCAGCCCATTTATGAAATAAGTATGTCACTAAAGCAGCCATTTAAAAAGCATTTTGTACATATAAATTGATCTTACAAAAAAAGCACCATAAAGGAAATAATCCACTACTAATAACAGTTACAGCTCCTGCTCCTGAGGCAATACACCACAGGCCCACTTGTCCTGGAACAAGTGAAGAAGGATCCCTGTCATTTCTGAATGTGGTAACACAATGAAATGCTGGTAATGCAAAGCAGAGTGGCAGTGATGAAACAACATCATTGCACAGAACCTGTCAAATGCATTTACTTAATGATAAAGTAGCTAAGCCCGAGGCAATATGGTTCTGCTGGCAGTGGTTTTTGCAGATCTTTCAGAAACATGGTTTTGCTAATGTCTGTGAGAGATGTTTTCTGCCGCTAAAGAGAAGATAGGAAATATGCTGAGTGGACTATTGAAAGTCATCTACTACAATAATCCAACCTTCCTGTACAAATGAAATAGAGACCAGAATCTACCTTCTTTTGCCTTCATCTGTCTATTTAACAGCAAAGTAGACACTTAAAAGGGGGAATGGCATTCTGATACCCTTTCTTCAGCTTGTTAATGTGTTATATTACTGTTCTAAGTAAGAAGCTATTTGAAAATTAAAGCTGAGTTGCCAAGTTTGATTTTTCAGGAAAAAAGGACAGAATCCAAAAACTTTGATGACATGTAGACATACTCATGAGAGATCATAGAACAAAAAGTATCTTTCTGATTTTAAATATTATGTATTTAAACATACACTGATAGGATGTGTAAGAACACACTGATAGGAGTGTGTTCTTACTACATAAGGAGGAGATACTTTTTTTTTTACTGTCAGTGAGCAAGATTAAATAACAAACTGTAAAATAATGACATGCTTTGATTCATATGGTGCCCAGATGCTCCAGAGCTATCTCTTTCCTTTCGATTGTGTATCTGAAAAGCATGAAATGTTTGTGTTTGACAGTCAGACATGAAGTAATGTGAGATTAACACAAAACTGGTGTGTGTGTTTAGATGCTGTAAAATAAATCAGAATACCTATTATTTATACAAAAATGAGTAAACAATATGCTGCTGAGAAAAAGGACTGGAATCTTATCTGTTTCTTCCTGCACCAGGCCAATACAATCTGGGAGTGAACATCAACACATTGAAAGAAAACATATCCTAGTGTATTTCTTTTTATAACAAAAAGGCTCAAAGTGGCCATGGTAGATGGAAGGAACACAGGATCACATCTGCTGAAAACATACCCAAATTCAGACTAATACTGTCAGCAAACTTCAAAACAGAATAAGAGAAGAAGACATGCTCTCAACTCTCTGTCAGTAAGGACATCCAACCTAATGTGACAGCTGCTACTGTATTCTCTGGAATACAACTGGGAACATTCAGAGGTCACAGTGACTGCAAGACGAACTGATGTAGTGGACAAAAAAATCATGCCACTAGCCAAAGCCAAAGGCATACTGCTCCTCAGAGAAAAGTGCTCCAGCACTGAAGACAGCTGTTCTACTTCTAGGGTTGCTCATTTAATGTATTTTATACAGAATTAAAAATCTAGTGATGATGAGACAATCAGGATTCCAGAGTGATCTAACTTCTCCAACATTTCACTGCTACAAAATCTCTTTGAGAAATCCAGTTTCCCTTTATTTTTTGTTTTCTTTGCTACCTAATGCAATGCTCAAACTCATTCTCACAGGAACTTTCATTAAACATTTAGAGCTTCATCCAAAGAAGGCTAACCCTGCTTTACTGCAAGTACACTTCACACACTGAAGGAAGTTAATAGATTTCAGTGCCTAAAACTTATCTCAAACGTGTGATATCAAAGGAACAACAACATAAATCAGGTAGGAACCATTTAAACCAAGTATTACATTGTACCCTAATCCAAATAAGAACAATAATTACAGAATGAATAGCTGTAGCCAAACAAATCCACAGCACAGTCCAATGGGCTATGAGAGAAATAGCACAAAATAATCCGGCTTACATTATTTTACAGCAGATAAAGCACCATTTTGAAATAACCATCCTCTGAAAGAAGCCACTAGAAGATTAGTATCTTTGTCTTTATGTGAGCCCACAAAATAATCAGGTACCTAAACTTATGCACAGCAAAATACACAAATTAGAAAGCAAAAGAGCACAGATAAAATTATTGCAGAAAGAAGGGCAACCATTAACCTTTACACATCCAAGACAGCTGAGCCTGGTTCACTGACAAGTACCTCACTGAACAGATGGAAGGCAGGAAATCTTACACCCAGTCTAGTGGGATTCTCATGTTCCCCAGTGCACAGCAGGAAGTGCTGCACGCATGGGACTCCACTGGACACACACACACACAAAATTCACAATAAATGAGTTGCTACCGTGCAAACCTACTACTGTAGGATAGTGAAGCTAGCTGGGAACATCATACATATTCCCAGGCACACACAGGAGTAGTGAAGGATACAGGGCAAAATGGGCCACAGAAATAAATCACACCTTGGTCCCCAAAAGGAACTCCTCCCAGCATGCCACATGCCAGGTGAGCAGAGGATCCCCTGTAGGGAACACAGGCAAGCACAGCAATGCAGGCTGGGGTGAGCCCTGAAAGCTCAGGAGCAGCACCTCTTCCCAGCACAGATGTATTTCTGCTGTCTTGTCGGGTTGACATGAAAAGTCCAGATGGACCCTACCTTATCCAGGATACAAAGTCTTGCCAGGGAGCTGCTCAGCCCAAAAAACCTAATACTGCACTGCGTGGCTCTGAGGCACTGTACAATGCTTGTCCTTGTGCACTTCCTCAGACAACATAAACCCAAAATTCATGGCTGTGAGTGCTGGGAAGATTTACAAATGCCTAAGGTATGCTGAGTAGCAGAACACACCTCTCCATGGGCATGTTTCATGGTGGCTCAATTATATTAATTATATTAGTTAGCATCCTCCCTAGCACACTTGGGTAGTAAAAGCTCAGAGTATGCACCAGGGAGATGCATAGAGTTATTACAAGAGTTTTATATTAATAGAGGCAAATTTGTGTTTCACACTATGCTACAGCATAGGACCTCTCAGCAAATGCCTTTACCTCAGGCCTTTTCTTCACATGCATTCAAATCTACATTGAAGTTGTGCATGTCTGTGCATGTATAAACTGACCATCAGCAAGAGGACACAGGGAATCATCAAAATGCTTACAAAATACTAAACAAACCAAAAGACTTATCCTGAAAGACCCAAGTATACTCTATTCCAAGGAGAATCTCCATGCAATCCTGCAATACTGTCTTATGAAAAATGAGTCATATCTGAATACATCATATAAGAAAGCTCCATGAACCAATGACCCATCTATTCAGAGATGGGTATCTGCTCAGGCTATGTAATTTTTCTATCCTACCTATGTAGCACAAGCAACACAGGCATCAAAAAAAGCAAAGTGGGATGTGTAAATGTGGAGATAGGTAAGCTGCTCTCTGAGCAACAACTGAGCTCCAATGAATTGTTCAGTGTAGCCTGGTAACTAAGAGAAGCACCAGAATCAAAGTGTAACACACCTCTGCCTACTCAGAAATGATCCCCAAGACCACAAAAACAGATATAAAATTTGGCTCTCCTGTCCAGCTGAAAGCATTCAGTCAGCAGTTTCTAGAACAGTTATCCATCTAACATCTGCTTACTCTTACGGTTGCTGTCATGGCTCAGAGGGAAGCTGGAATGCTGCTCAAACCTAATATTTTCTCCAGTGAAAAGTTTATGACAAATAGCAAAATGGTTCTAAAGATTAAGCAGCAAAAAAACCCCACAGAAACCTAGGATGAGGAAGGCAGAAATGGTTCAACAATTCAGTGCTATTACAAAGTCCACCCAATCTCTTCGCCTAATACAGTGAATGGCATCAGAGAAAAGACAACACTACTCTGGCTGTTGTGCTGGAGATAATGGACAATGGTCCTGAAGGATAGCAGCACTACTAGTCTGTAGGTCGCATGGCAGAAGTGACTACTGTGACCATGCAGCTTTTCTTCCTGTGCAACAAAAGGGCTGTACAACTTTTATGAATGAGTTATTGTTTGACCTGTTATCTGCCTGTTTGCCACACATTATCCTGGACAAGCAACGGCCAGTGATAGAAGATCCCACAGAGTCTTTAGGTAAATTGTTTTAGCAATGAATTTGTCTCACTATTGGTTTTTTTTTTTCCTGTTTTATATTTCTCCAACTTCAATACCAAACACTTTGCTGCTTTCACCTTTTCTGCTGGAGGAGCCTGTTTGTTCCTGTGTAACTATTACACTTGGTGAGCAAGTTACCAGTCAGTTTTCATCTTGCAAAGTAAGACTGGGCTGAGATCTGTGGTTCCAGGACTACAACTACTTAGCAGTGTTCAAACTCTCCAGTTTATAAATTTTCTTTCCTGAAAAGCAGATGTCATAAACCTGTGTTTCTGGCTGTACTACATTCACTTTTATATAAGAAATCACAGATGCTTGCTGATCAAAGCATGTCTCAAATATACTTGGTGATAATGAGACCAACAGATTAAGTCTGAGAACTACCAGAAGTACCAACAACTCAAAGAAGAACACAACCTTGTTCTGAACCAGAATCCGTTCCTTCTTATGGGAACGTATGAAGATCTCCTGCATCATTCCTCAAAGATTTCAACAGAACCTCTCTCTTGTAACAAGCCAAAATCTGTGACTTCACAGCTTTATTTTTTTTTTTTTTTTAATATCCATCATCTTCCTCCAGGGAACACTTCAGCAATGAGTAATCAGACTGCCCGCAGGATTTCTGCCTGTCTGTGTGAGCTCGTAATTTCTGCAGCAGTTAGCAGCAGCAACAACAGACAAGCTGTGATCACTCAGACTGGGGCATTAGCAGCTTTGAAACTAATCTGCTCTCCTCTAAAGCCTGAGCTCAGCCTAGTACAGAAAAGAGAAAGATCTAACAAGCATGATGGCATGGCAGGGGATCCAGCAGAAGTGCCCCCTCTGTGACAGAAAGTGAAATGGAAAAATAAATTAAAATTAAGCAGGATAACCTTGTTTATACAGATACACAAGTATCTATAGTAGGCAGTAATCATACAGATACATATGCAATAGCCAAAATAAGTTAGATGCATGGTCTGGGCACCTCTCAGAGAAAACACCTGAGATAGTTTCATCCTGTTTACCCACTGTGATGACAGTTCTACAACATCTTCCTTGCCAAGTCTGACCACTCTATCACACATGCAGGCTTGAGTGCACCTGTTCACACAAACACTGAGCACATCTACCTGCACCCAGTGATACTAATTTGACTAATTGCCACTCAGTACTATCTACTGTTTACAGACATTCCCCAGGGCCTGGACCAGACATTATTTCCATTATCACAAACCAGTCGCTCCAGGCGAAGATCTGCAAGCAGCCTTCCTGGCACACAGCACAGCCCTTTCAATACCTGAGAATATGCCAAGCAAACTGGGAGACTACAAGCAAGGTCTTAGGATTCCCATTGAATTTCTGGTACGGCCACAAGAAGCCGGAAAACGGATCCAAAATGAAAGCCCACAATGCAGAACGTCATGAGCTCGGAAGAAAGGGACAAACTCCATTCTCCTCTGAAAGGACACGTGGTCATGTGCTTTCATTGCTCATTGCTGACAGAGAGCCAAAGTGCTAGCGTGGGTAACAGCCAAATAAATTCTTCCAAGAGCCTTTTTTTAACCTTAATGGTAAAAAAGTTACACCATTAAGGTTCAGAGGAGAAGCAGGAATTCAGAAGTCTCCACCCAGTTTTGTCAGAGCTTCACACAGGACTGTGGTAAATAGCTTCATCCTCAACAGCAGGCTGTACTTTGCTTAAAAAGGATTTTTGTTCTACTCAAAGTACTTTGACTCCCTGAAATCTACTGAATTTACTTATAAAGGCAGAATTACACTATTTTCTGTGTTTTAAACTGCTACATCTTACAGGCTAGGGCTTTTCACTTAACAACTTCCACTTCTTTTAGAGGGTAGACCTAGGAGCAGGGCTGAGCTGATTTAACAGCAGCTGCGCAGCATCCACATTGCAAGGGAGAGTGTCTGCATCTGGCTAAAGGGGACACAACATACTCTCTGCTTATGAAGTGTGATTTTTCTAAGCAGAAGGCTGGCGTGGCATGAAATCTGGTGACCTGAAGCTCTATCACACTATTTTCTATGCCTGGAGAGGTATGATATGATGTCTACTGAGCACTGTTAACTACAGAAAGCACTGTGCTTTCAAGTCGTTAGCAGAGTCTTGGCTCACAGACTTGGATGAGCTGGCAGCTTAGCCCTACGTTGAATTAGTGTGATACAGAAAGAGCTATTAGGATCCATCTTTTACATTTCTCAAAACATACAGTACAGCTGCTTGCACCTCTTCTTATGGGAACATACCCTTTTTTTACCAGCAGCATCCTCACATTCTCCGTTCTTTTCTATTCCAGAGAAGGAATTATTTTGCGATTGCCACTTCATTTTTTATCTCCCTCATGGAAACAAAAATAAAATGATTACTCTTGTTTCCATCCCTCATACACATTCTACTTTCCAACAAGAACAGAGCTGCTCTGCTTCCATTCTGCATGAAACTCTCCAATATCCAGAGTTTCCAAGGCAGAATTGCCAGCGTGTCCTGGGCTGTTCCTGTCCAAGCTCTTCTCTGCCAGTGTCAGTGGCACACACTGCAATGAGCAGTCACAGCAACCTGAGGCAATGTGGAGCTACAGGAGGAGGAATTCCAAGAGGACTGGTTATGTGAACAGAGAGAACTCAGCATGAATAACAGGTTCTACCCTGGGAACATCTCCCTTTTGTTTAGTGTATTTCCAAACAGCATGAGAGCTTTCTGTAGGCCATTTTAGAAGTGTAAATTCAGCTCTTGCTTCCACTATAAGGCTTGAGGCTCAGAATTTAAGATCCATTTGCTATATGCATTCATTTGCCTCACATCTAAGAGCACTCTTACTGGACAGTAGCACCCAGTGGACAATGCAGAAATGAAAGTACACATTCAATACAGCATGTTCTTATTTACAGCAGAAAAGGAAAAAATGGGGAAGTAAGAGCAAAGTGAAAAAAACCCTCACATTTATTCAAGTCTGTTAACTCTGTGTCTTACCTTCCTATGGGTCCCAGATCCCCTGAGTCCTGGCTGCCTGCGTCACTGGGTGTGCTCACTGATTTCGAAGAGGGAGACATAGGGGTTGGGACTAAATAATGAAAATAACAGGTATCCCATGTTAACACATGCAGCGACTGCACTGATGAAGAGCAGTGTCAGACAAATCAAAACCAATGGACCAAAATGATAGTGGATGAATGAGTAGGAGAGTTTGAAATGGTGAAAGCAAATAAGGAAGGAAAGAAAAAGAAAAGGAAGAGAGTCAAGTGAATTTTAAGTTTTCTAGAAGTGTTAAAACTGACATGTATCTAGAAAGGACTGAAAGCCCAATGGGAATCTACAGCTAATCAATGGAGAAGATACCTGTGGAAATAAAATAGTACTTATTTTTTTGAGTCTGGTTTGAAGTTGACTTGCAAAAGATTTTAAAGGTATGAAGAAGTATCAGGGGCTTATCTTGTCAAAAAACTAAGTGAACTCTTCTGGTAAAGTCACGTAGGCAACAGAACAAGCGTACTTTTCCAATTCTGAATTTAAATCAAAAGCCAGTGTCCATTAGATATGCTCTAAGGCTGCAGTGTGGAAATGACATAAAAAATAAAAGCTAAATAAGGAAATCAGCTAAGTTAAAATCATTTCCCAAAGATGCTGAGAATACACAGTTTACTTGGTGATTGTTTTCTTAAGTAATGTAGGTCATACAAAATTTCCATTTTGGGTGGGACATGATTTCAACATTCAAGGAGAAGTTTCCCTTGGTTTAGATATTATTTGCCCAAGCTCTTGAAATGATTTTCTCATTGCCTTGCCAGGGCTTTTGAAGCATATTTCATGCAAAGGCAGTTTTGTTTCCTGAAACCGGAAAGGAAGTTCATAGCTCAAGGTCAGCCCGAGTTAAAGCTCTTCAGCAAAGAAATAACAAATAAAAGAGTAAAAATATCCTGATTTCTTTTAAAATGGTTTCTCAAAAATATTAAAAATTAAGAGATGGCTCCAGTCAAGATTTAAAGCAAGTATTCTTCAAAGCAGCCACACTGAATAAAACACAAAAAGAGGGTTTAATGCAAAAAGCAACGTTTCCATTTGGTTTAAATCATGTGCATTTCCTTTTATAGATTTAACAGAGTAAAACTTTAAAATACTTTGTTATGCTTTACAATGTATAATGACAGACCTGTCAGGAGATTCGGATTTTCCATATGGTCAAGCATTTAATGCAGATTCTCCCTAGAGACTGTCACAGAAATGACTGCAGCATGAAAAGTGAATTCATCTTCGTGACAGCCCTTTGGCAGGTTACAGGTATGCCTGGTTGTTTACATATTCCATATTCCCAGTGAGACCTGGCATTGTGTGAAGGTGGAATTAAATCCTCCTTTGTATACTAATTGTGTGTGGATGTAAAGGGAACAAAAAAGAACAAAATGCTATTTTTAATTAAAAGGAATCATCTTACATGTGAATTTACATGTTCCTTTGACAGTGTCAAACACAAAAAAAAATTAACTAAGATAAAAACGGATTACTTGCAACATGAATGTATGTGTTTGGTTAATAAAATGATAAGGACATATATACCCATTCTTACATAAAAATGAGTATTTTTAATGCTATACATTAAAAATATATCTGATTTTATCTTGGACCTTACTTTTGTATCATGATATAATTTTTAAAACATTTTTATACATAAAAATAACCTAACCATTACTTGTCAGACAATTCTTCTGAGAAGTGGTGTCTAAAAGCTTCAGTCACTCAACCATAACTTATAAAAATAGCAACTTTTCTCAATAAATGTTGGTTGATGCAAGTAATTGATTCAAATTTCCATTCAGATGTCACTACTTACTTGGATATGCACCCAGGCATCTGTATAAGGTGCTTCATTAAACCAAAACTTCAACATTTTGTCAATGTGAAGTTTCTCCTATATATTACTGGCAAGAATAACCAGGGGCAAAATCCCTGATTCAGTCATAATGAACTTAATGAAAAAGCTTGATAGCTCCATAGAGGCCAAGGTTTCAGCTAAAACAGTGAGAGTGATCCCAAATTTGAGGGAGAGGGAAAGGAGAAGGAGAAAGAAAAGAAAGGGAAGGGGACAGGGAAGGAAAGGGGAAGGGAAAGGGGAAGGGGAAAAGGAAGGAAATTTCTTGCTTTAGGACCATTCATTAAATGAGGCAGATCATAATCAAGGTAATCCATACTCAGATACTGTATGTATTTTTCAACTGAAGACTTCAGGTTCTAGAACTGAAACATCAAAACCAAAAAAGAGGTAAAGCACATGAAACCAGAGCAAAAATCTACAAGAGTGTCTGGTGATAAGTGTTTTTTTATTTGTTATTTGTTTTTTTTTTAATTTTGCTTCTCCAGTTTTGCTTAATTTTAAAAGAAACTCAGTGGGAGTTCCCACATGACTATGCTCCTCCTTCCTTACAAATACTTAATTTGAATTTTTGAAACAAAACTTGGGGCTAATAAAATACTGCACTTATATTTTTTGAGTGAGAAGATAGAACAGTCCATCAGAAAAGAAATCACTGCTGGTATGCAAAACCAATCTGCATTATGTTCATAAAAAAATCTTGAAGAAATGAAACAGATGTTTTTGGCAATGACAAGTACTCAAAATGCCATGAGCTTGTATACGTGAATGGTATGGCAGGCATTCAAACAGAAGAGTTCACTTCACTAATACAGCCAAAAATCAAAAAAGCCAAGCATGCTTTAGTAGAAAGAAAGCATTAGTTGTGGCAGAGCTTAATGCTTTACAGTGTGCTTCTCTTAAATACCTAGAGGTGGTTCTGGGGATATACCAATGCTCTGTAACAAAGCCTCTGTCTCTCTTCTTTTACGGTCTAGGTCAGAATCTTCCTGAGCTGGCTCCTTCTTCTGCTGTAGATCAGCCTGAGTTAAGCCAGAAGAAAACAGAAAAGTTTATTTCATATATAATCAGCTCTAGCAATTATATGTGTGGAAATATTTGTATGCACTGCTGCTTAGGTAAAATTTGAAATCCATTTTGATACTTTTAGGTAATTTATAACTTAGATAATTTATACTGTATATATCAGCAACAGTATTTTTCCCTAAATGGATGGTAAAACTGGTCTTTGCAAGGATATTTGCAAAAATTTTTACAGGACAATGATGGAAATTTTCTGCCTCTCACTCAGTAGGTGCAACGTTCTCAACTAACATAAAAGCTGACCATAGAACAACAGGTATCATTACCCTGAATAAAACTGGCCCTTTCTTTTTTACCTCAGGATCAAGAATAAAATTTCATCGCGTTTCAGTGTTGTAGCTTAAGGTCCTACATTTGGTCCCAAGAACTTGTTGGGAAAAGAAATACTCATTAACTTCAATATCCAAGAGGTACAAAGGAAAGAACTGATATCTCTAAACTACGACTTTGGCAGCCCTTGGCCAACTAAAGGTCCACAAGACCCTTCCCTCTCTGCTTAGCTATCTCTACCTGCTTTCAGCTTCCACACATTAGCCTTCTCCCACTCTGACCTGTGGGCACCTAAAAACAGTAGGAGCACCTGCATTAGCCGGAATCCCACAATGAGGTTGCCCTTTCTGCTGAAACCAGAGTGTTGGAAAAGAGGACTTGTACAGTTCCTCAGACTGGTGTTGATTTTGGTGCAGGCACAACAGAAAACCTGAAAATTCAGAATGTTCATGTTCTCCAGTTCGGAGACAGCCAGGAAACATTGTTTTATAGTCAAGGCCCAGGCATATTCCTGTGCTCAGCTCTTCCCATTAACTATTTCACAGTACCTAGGGTTGTAGACAGCTCTCCTGTCCCAGTGTGAATGGCCAAGCACCTTTAGGAGTACCAGCTTTCACTCCTGGACCCATCTGGCACCACAGCGCAGCCCATTTACACAATTATGCACAGCAGCATTATCTGCAGACGTGGCTCTCGGGACCAATGGGAAGTTTCAAACACCACAAGTTCTCTATGAGGCATAAAGTCAGAGTCAGGGGGCAAAGAGAAAGGACCTAATAGCTCCCTCGAGCCATTAGCTTGGCCCCCCACTCTCTAGTTCTTTAGTAATGAACGCTGAAAGCATTACCACTTAAAGATCTGCTTATGGAGGACTTCCCCACTGAGTCCAGGAGCCTCACTGGGGCGTGTGCTGTAACTGCACAAATGTGGCTCAAATGAAAAACGATTAAAAAGACAGCCAAAACTGGAATGCTGATTTCTTGGATCACATCACATTTCCACGGTAATTCCATGAAATTCATGTACAATATTAAAGTGTCAGTTTAAAAGGAAACCAGTTATTAGTAAAGGATAACAGGTGCTTTAAACTATAGTAAGTGTTGACATTTGAAGGAAAGGAAGCATAATCACTTAATGCTTCTCTGACTTTGCATGAAAATGAATATCCACTCCCTGTCAATTCTCACCTCTATTCCACTAAGTGACTGAATAAAAAGAAGTACAAATCCCTTAATGATAAACCTAATGCATATTGTCAAGGACAAATAAACTAATATGTCAATCAAACTTTAACAGAACTGAAAGATGCACCCATGCCAGAAGATGAAAATGCAATTGCAATTATGTTTTACTTTACTGGAGAATAATAATTGTAAATCTGTTACCTTAGCTAGTAATCAAACTGGTCTTAGGAGTACAAAAATACATATTTAGATTGTAATGGCTTGAAAAAATGTGAGTCCTCTTTCTGTCTTTCCCCACTCTCCACTCCCTTTCCATTGAAGGAGAGCCCAAGAAAAAGCATTGCGGCAAATCAATTTTTCTTTCTTCATACACATGCACATCATGTTGTCTAAACTGTTGTCATTTGACAGTGCCGTGGTTTTAAAAGCAACTCCCTCACCCCAATATTCTTGACTAAAAATAAGCTTTTTGATTTCCAGGTTAGTCTGATGTGGGTTTGAGTACCTCATTCCACATGACAGATACCTTTGGGGCATACAATACTGAGATGTCAAAACCTCAGCAAGCCCCTTGTGCAAGCATAAGCTATCTAAAGGTGGTTTTGAAAATTTACCTCTTTTTTCTTTCTTTCTTCCTCCTTCCGTTTCTTTTCTTCTCTTATCTGAGCCAAACGTTGTTTTTTGCGCTCAAGCTCTGCTTTTAAATCACTTTTGTCTGACATTTTGACTCTGCTGGAAACAAAAATATGGAAATCAAGGTGAAAATTGAATGATTACCCTCTTTACTGAAAAAAAAAAATAGTTAATTATATTAAAAGGAGGGCTTCTAAAATTGCAACAACTATATTTCTATATAAACATTGGACCTTGGACTATACTGACATTGTAGGAAGTGGCATATTTTCTTTGTAATTTTCATTTCAAGAAACTAGACCAGAGTATCACCAAATGTGGAATATATTTTCAGACTGCCTCTACTACAAAATTACCTTTGTGAAGTGAACCTATTGCTATTCAAAATAATGCTTTCATGCTTTCAAAGTGAAGCTGAAGTCTTTTGATTTCCATGCTCTTCAGCAGCTCCGCCAGAGTGTAAAACTCAGATCCACAGATTCCAAGTACTAGAATCAGAGCTGCCCCAAGCAGCCCCATACTTCTTAGCCAAGTAATAACTTTACTTGCAAAAAATGGAAACAGGAGGGCTTTTGCTTATGCAGGTGCTTTGTACAGCTGCCAAGCAGTATCCCCTGTCCCACCAACACAGTCCCACACAGACCATCAGTTCAGTCTCAGTATCCTTCTCACAGTCAGCCCTCCAGCGAGCACTCTCACAAGCTATGAGCTATCCTGCCCAGGAATCTCCTCCACCCTTTCCAGGGAAAGCTGGGCCATTCCCCCAATGTCTCTCCCAAGCTGCAGACAAGGCACAAAACCAGGCGACCCAGCAAATAAACGTTTCTCTTTAATGAAGTAGCACATTGCTCTGCCAACAGTTTTGTGTTCAGACCATCTTTCCAAGAGGCAGGAGACATGTCTAACACTCCTGATTTGATGCCAACCACACAAACTTGGCAAAAACATTTATTCTGAAATACTGAAAGACCTCTTCCACCATTTAAACCCACTTTTCTTTAGAATAGTGATGTGAAGCCACAAATACTCTTTGTCTTTTAAATCTGTCAGCCTATGCTGATGTATATGAGCCTTGAAAATGAAGAGTAAGTAAATAAAAAGTCATATTATACCAATACAGAGCCAGATCTTTAAAGAAGATATGATACTAATCTTTCTCTACAGTTGTAAAACCCCACCAGTGTTGCACAAGCCCATAATTTAAGTCACAGATTATTTATTGATTTTTTAAAATCATACTCATTTATGAACTGCAATCTAACTGTATCAATACTGATTTTCTTATTAGGACTTTGTTTCAAGGACAATTCTGACTAATACAGACATTCATTGAAAGAGTTAACTGTGCCTTTCCTGCTCACACATCACTGATCATATCCTCTGCTCCAACTCAAAATCAATCAGATCAATGGCAGTGCCATGTATACGCAATGGAAGTCTATTGTTCACTTGATGCATGGGAAATTTGAATGTCAACTCTCCGTTAGCATAATGAGAATTTTACTCATATTACTGCAGGGATGGGTGGATGACCAGAGAGTAAAATTATCTGCTAAAAATTACATGGCACTTTCACCCATCATGAATTTCACTGCAGACATCAGATTCCTCCTCAAAATGATAAAAGCACAGTCAGCCTGCGACATAGAGGATATTGCCAACAAAACATCACCCGCACATTAAGCACAGTCTCAGCCCCAAATGCTTTGTTGTCTTCGCAAGCATTTTCCTTAAAGGAAAGAATAGAATAACATTTGGAATCAGACAAGGAAACCATTTAATGAAAAGGACAGGCATAAGAGCAGCTCAAACTCCAGCTCACACTGTCACAGATTCTGCACTTCAGCAGAGTTGCCCATGCTGGCAAGGCACCCTTTCAAGGCCGGGGGACTCTGGTTCCATCCACAACAGCTGCCAGTAAATGGTATAGCTAGGAAGGACAGCTGCCAACCAATAGGACCACTGGATACACTGGCTGCATGTGGAGGACCACCATTTCTTTATTCCTCTGTCACTCTCATCCTATCCATAATGGTATTGCTATCAATTGGAGAAAATCAAAACTGTCAGAAAAAAACTGCATTTGCTATCAGGAAAAGTTAGCAATAGCAACTTAAGAAACATTAACCTGTGTGATCACCTGACATCAGTGAGCTATTTTTTACATGAGAAATGCCCAGAGAAAAAAAAACAAGCATTTTAATGGCAGTCCAGGTAATGTTTTGCCTACCAATCTGTTCAGGATTTCTGTGTCTCTCTTAGATACGGCTGAAATCCCATTTGAAGTCATTTTCCTAATCTGTTGCACACATTTGAATTCTCAGAGCCCTTTAGACTAGATAGAATTTTTGCATCCTTTTAGTTCTGCAGTTTGGCAACAGACACAGAGATCCAGTTTCCATGCAAAAAATATGCAAATGCATTTTAAGGCTACTGACAGAAACCCTGAGGGTTTGGCATCCCTTTCAAGCTTTTTGTCAGATATCAATGAATGGCCTTCTAAAAATTCATTCCCTTAATGTCAGGGAAACTAACTAGCTTTTCCCCTGATTTGAGCATCAATGGTTTAGTGCCTGGCCCTCTTTTACAATGCTCAAGTCAGGGTGATCAAATCCTATTATAACTTTGCTCTATTTTTAACAAAATAGATCTTACATACAACAAAGACGATTTATTAAATTTCCTTCAAAGAATGTAGCCAGAGCTCAGTTATAGACTTTCATCCTGAATATATTACAGTCATGCCTGAGCCCCCCAGACAGCTTACCAACCTGCAGACTGGATATTTACAATTTTAGCACAAACTGGACACCAAGGGTATGTAACCACCTTTCTTAGATGCCAGCAGGCTGGTAGCAAGCAAGGAGGCAAATGTACTGATCAATCTGCTTGGCATTAACCATGGAGTTAACAGTGTTCATTCCTGGGAGCAAATTTCTAATAAGTGCCATTCTGAGTGCCAAAAGGCATGCCACACCAAGAGAGATAAAGGCAAACAGTAAAAGAGATTTACTTGTAACATTCTCTGCGGTGCAGAATGACAGCCCAAGGCTTATGAACAACCTAATCTCCAGCCTGGGAGAAGGCACTGGTCAGAGGAATCACTAAGGAGCACATTTTGTACTGAAGCAATTAAATTCCCTGTGTGGGAGAAGGAACACATAGGAACAAACACACTGAACGCTGAGTAAGTGTAGAAATTATTATCATAGCAGGGCAACAGCCTCGGGCTCCCCTGTTCAAGGGAGATGCATAATCTTAGATCAATTTTTGTTTGTTTGGCCCAGTTTATTGTCATGGTTTTAAAAGGGGAGAGAGTCCTCCCACTCCAGAAAAGCTTACCACACAAGCTAACACGGATTCTTGTTATCAGGACCTTGCACAGAGAGCACCTGCCTGAACTCCCAATACTTGGAGAAAATTCTCCTTCCTTTGAGATACTGAAGAAAGAAGTTGGCTCCTCATGGCATGCCTTTCAATGAAATGGAGTGCTCCATTTCAATATGTCAGTTTTGCCCATGTGCATTAAACATGTCTCAGAGTCCCCTCTTAGGCTTGGAAACACAGTTAATTCCACTTACGCACCAGACCCAGCACGATGGCTACCCAGGCCTGTGCATATGCAGCACTGGCTTCCAGAGACTGCTTTCTGGGACTTCACCATCTACTGGCTTAGCTCACAGCATCCTGGATGCCCACAGTGTACATGCAGAGCTATCCCTACCATCAGTACAGGTAAAATCAAAAGAGTCTGGGTATTTTAGGATGCGATTCCACTTTACCTAAAGCAAATGTTTAAGAGAAGCTAAGATCAAGCATGCCCCAAAGTCACCAATTTCTCTTTAATGATGATAAAGGGCCCTGGGTGATCTACATTAAATTCTAGAAATCTCCATTGTAAACGTCTCAGACAGGGTGAGAAGAATCCTGTCCTTACAATGCTCCCAGCAGTTCCTTTCAGCTTGTCACTGTATGAAACAAGATATTTGAAAGACAATTTACATTAATCTTAAAATAATAATGATGTTTGCACAAACTTCTCTGCTGTACACATCATATTCCAAACTACTCCACTAAGCTCATCCCACAGGTAGTAACATCTAACAACCACTTCATTTGTGGTAGCAGTAAGAATGTAAATATGCAAACAACAGCCTTTTATCCTCAACAGGATTAAAAGCCATGCAAGTACTTTTAGAGGTGCAAGCCAGTTTTAATACAGCTTTATAAGCTACAAGGTCTTTATCAATGATCAATATCACAATATTTGAGCAGATATTTTTTCAAAGCATTTCTATGAACACTTAACAGCAGAAACAGTCACAGGTATCTAAAAAGTTTTACTTGAATTTCCATACCAATAAGTTGATACTTCTTAAAGTAATAAAACCAGACGAACAGGTACAAAGAGTTGCAAGATGTGTACATAGACTAAATATAGGAAAAAACTAAGCCCAAAATACCCAATGTATATCAAATAAAATAAAAAAGACAATTACAGTGCACTTTTTAAGTAGAAAAAGTAAACAATATATAAGATCTCCCTTCTCTTCCAGCCTGTTCTTTGTATTTGCTAGAACAGCATTTTGCCTGTATGCTTTTGCCAAGCTCATCTAAAAAGGAACTTAAGCTTCCAAATCTGGTAGTACATAAAAAAGCCTATAGATTTTACTGCTTTTTGGTGTTTGCAGGATTTTTACATGCTGTTCATTCAGTAGGCTGCACTAGAGTTGAAATTTTCCAAAAGGAGTAGAAATTTTACCCTTCATGAGCCTTGAGGTCTTTCTTGGTTTGTGACTTCCTGAGTTGTTCTTTTTGCTACTATCTCTGTTGCAATTACCAAGGGGGTTCATTAAATACTGCTACATATGGCATTAGTCATCCTATATAACTAATTATAAATAATTGATTCATTAATGAACTTCTCTGAGATAAATAAGCAGCATCTAGCATTTAGAGACGCTGTAGATGTATTATTCATATGCCTTCATAAATAGCCAGTTACTTGAGTCCAAAACTGCAAAATGTATTCATGTGAAATGCAAAGGATGTTGCACAATAAAATATATTACTTGGTCGTTTTGGTTTTAAAGAATGGGTTTATAGAGTGGGAGTACTATTACTACTGAAACTCTGATATATGAAGTGTCCCAATTGAAAAAAAATATTCATTTCTATAATTTATTGTATTTATCTCAATTCAGTACAAATTAGCATCTTTCCTACAGTTAGAAATATTATATATTTTTACAAGAGAAAAAAATTCCCATGAGATCTACCTATGACTTCCACAACTGTAAAGTGTGCACGCAAAGTATGAAACTGTACAAAGCAGATAAACAGCTTTGGTCTGCAAGAAACCAGAGGGAGTTGCTATCCTAGTATAAATGTATTCTAATACATCGCATTCATTTGAAAATAATGTTTGAAACACACTTCAAATGGGCAAGAGGGGCTAGAAGCATCTCAACAGCAATTTTTAAATAAACATGAGTGCCTCTTTTCATCATGCATCAAAATTTGTACTTGACTTCAGTCGAATAACATAAATAATTTTGCTAAATGGGCATATCAATGTTTACGAAATCACAACAATGAGCAAATATTTGCAGCTGCAAAAAAACAGCATTTGCAGTATTCAAAGGAATCTCCTGTATGTAATGAATTCAGGAAAACACTAAGTAAGATTGGAGAGACTAAGTATTTTTTCTACATAACCTTGAGGCAAAATAGTCAGGCTTTTTACACTGCATCTGTGTATTTATCTATAGATAAAAATGGTTGTCAAGTGTTACATTTCAGGGAATGTACCATTTTTATCCTTCAGCTTCTGAACATTTCTAGCAGATGGGCAAAGGTCTTGTACTTTGTTCTGTAAAGGTTTACAAATCACAAGCATCTAGAGATTTGGTTCTCTGCTTCCTCCTGGTTGCTATGCAACAGGTCAGCACATCTCTAACCTATTTATTTTGATGTTGACAGGGTATAAGATATGTACCCACAACTGCTCAGTTACACATCCCTTACAATCTATTACCATTTAATCTTTTCACTCTTAGTCTTCTATAATGGCCCTACTACAAAATTAACTCAGTTTCAGCAGAATTGTAGGGTCTCCACAAAGCAGCATGTGAGCAGAGCTCTTCTACTGCCTATTCTTCCAGCACCAGTAGTGGTGTCAATGAAGCAACACCTTTTTGTCATCCCCTTCTCTCATGCCTCTTTAGTCTCTTAACTTTACCATGATCTTTTCAATTCCAACATGATGCCTCAGGTTTTAGCTTTTACATTTTTTGGATTCTGTGCTGCTTTAGTGTGCAGTTCTGAGCTTCATATTAGGGGATGGTAAGCTCTCTTCACAGAGCAGGTAGACAAAACAATTCCTTCTCTAGCTGGGGACCAAGGACAAATGATCCAAATCTCAGGCCCAAGAGCATAAAGAGCAGAATGAAGAGAGAAAACCAAAAAGGATGGGACTTCATAATCTAAAGCTATAATTGGACAATTAACTCCAATATGCTAATGGATCAGAATTTATAAAGGTGTGAGACCCTGTGACCAGCTGTCCATTTTGTGACCATTTTTTGTTCATCTTGGGTGTAGCCCTGGCTGGGCTCTTGTGCTGCCCAAGTTGTATTCATTGAAGCCTCCTAATAAATACCTACTTTATTCTTTAACTCTGTCTATCCTCTGTTCTAGGTCAGCCTTCACAAGGCATCAAACAAACCCAGTGCCATGGAAGAGCCATCAAGGTTGAAGGGAAGAAGCTGCTGGCAACAACTCGCTGGAGATGAGAAAGAAACACACAGCATTCCAGCAAGGAGCAGAATGAACTCAAGGACTCATACTAACATGTCACTCTAGCAAAACTGCTGCACATCTTGCACCAAATATGCTCCCTTTATATTGAATTCCACAGAACCAACTCCATATATCACCTCAAAGACAACTGAATTTTAAATAGGTCTTTCCAAATGTCTTGGATTTTCTCTCAATAAGCATTAATGAGCACAGTTATAACTGCACAATGAACTCAGATGTGCTGCTGCGAAATGGTCCTCAATGATGCAGCAGCCAGTACTGATTTGTACTTTCCAGGGATCTGACTGAAGAATTGTGACCCAGTTACAAAGAGCAGATGTTTTTAATAAAGCAACCACTTGCAAGCTTGCCAACATTTAGATCTTGTAGAATAGAAGACTCTTAAACATTCTTGGCCACTGCCCTCTCTATCAGCTTCTGCCTCTGTTATCTTTTACTGTTTGGCTGCAATAACACCCAGGATTTCATATGTGGCTCTCTATAGGGCTGGGAATGGACATAGCAAAATTCCAAATTCTAAATTCCAAATAGCAAAATTCCAAAGGGAATGTTGTGACTCTACATTCCCCACATATTAATTGGTCTTTTTTTGTTGCACTGTGTTATTTTCTGTGAATTTCCCAGCTTGGTCCAGAGAGGAACTGCAGGATGAACAGGTCAAGAGCCCCCCTTCTGAGAAGGACTTGGGGGTGCTGGTGGATGAGAGGCTGGACATGACCCAGCAATGTGCACTCACAGCCTAGAAAGCCAAACCAAACTGGGCTGCACCAAAAGCAGCGCGGCCAGCAGGGTGAGGGAGGGGGTTCTACCCCTCTACTGAGCTCCAGTGAGACCCCACCTGCAGTGCTGCATCCAGCTCTGGGGCCCCAAAAGATTGGCTATTAAGAAGGACATGGACCTGTTGAAGTGAGTCCAGACGAGGCCACCAAGTTGATTAGAGAGATGGAGTACACCTCCTGTGAGGAAAGGCTGAGAGATTTGGATTTTTTCAGCCTGGAAAAGAGCAGACTTTGGGGTGACCTAATTGCAGTTTTCTAGTACCTGAAAGGAGCCTACAAGAAAGGGAGAGAGACTTTTTATAACAGCTGGAAGTGACAGGACAAGGGGAAAGAGATTCAAACTGAAAAAGAGTAGGTTTAGATTGGCTATTAGGAATAAAGATTTTACTGGGAGTGTGTTGAGGCACTGGAACAGGTTGCCCAGAAATGTGGATGCACTGTCCCTGGAAGTGTTTAAATGCCAGGTTGGAGGGAGCTCTGAGTGAAAGGTGTCTCTATTCACTGAAGGAGCCTTTGATTTAGATGATCTCAAAGGTCCCTTTCAACCCCAGCCATTCTATGATTCTGTGACCTAACAGGATAATTTAAAGGTGTTTTCTGAAATTAAAAGACAACCAAATACAAGCTGTAAATTGGTAAGATTTTAGAGATGGATAATGTGAGAGAGGTAACAATGTAAACCTCAAGCTGTAGGTCACTCATCTAGAAAAATAAGAGCCTTGTATTTCATGTCTTTGATTTCAATTTTCTTGGTATGTATTTCTTATACAATGATCAGATGTCAATGATATCTGCTGCTATCATTGATATGACCACTTCTTCAAAACTGTATAAAATATCTTGTTCATCATAACAGTACCAAAATGCCTCCCAGGGGTAAATTTAATGATTTACTAAAACCTAACATCAAATTTTGCTTCAGGATGTCTGCTAGTCTCTCCTGGAGTGGAACAAAGACTCATTTTCTCCATCCTGAAAATATTCCAGCCATTAAAACATGTACTTTCATTCCATATTGGGGGGTAAAACTGACCCCTCTGACTTCTCCACCCTCCTCCTGAGATAACCCTAGTGGTACATAGCCAGCAAAGTGATACTTAAAGCCATTTACCCAAAAACGAAAAATGCATGCTCTAGTGTCTGTTTCTTAACCCAGTTATGACAACTGCCAGAGAGACATCAAAGAACAAGCTATGCTGCCATCACACAGGTTTTGCTGGAAGACTTACCCAGATACTGTTTCTTTTTTACAACAAAGTATGCTTTGCTTTACCGCTGATGTCTGTGAGGATGTAACTAGGTTAAAAATATTACATATTGATTTCAGCTCTGAAGTCACGACAGCTGAAGATTTAGAAAGCAGGGAAGAGTCTTGTCTGTAAGAAATATACAGAAAGTTCTCAAAAAGTAGAACAAACCACACTACCATTCTCTCTGTACTTCCCAGGGCTTACCTGGCAGTACTAAGAAAGCAAGATGAATGCTCAGAGCCTGCCTTAGCCAAATATCCCTGTTGATTGACAGAAGAGAAAAAAGGTATGTCCAGATAACAAGGCAAGATGATAAATGCAGATGTCTAACAGCATAATTTAAAGGACATATGCAAAGAATTTGAATCTGAGAGAGGATTAAGAATCAAGAAATCTACGCCTTCCATTTACCTTTTGTGTGGTTAAAGCATTCCACCCAAATAGGAGAAACATGTCTTGGGGGTTGTTTGATTGTTTGTTTGTGGTTTGTTCTGGGGCGGGGGGTGGGGGGCGGTAGGACATTTTTTGTTTTGTCTCAAGAGGACAGAAACCCACATTCCTAGGGTGACTGTTAGCTAATGAGTGAGAAGGACTGGAGGAATGGAGATTGCATTCTTAATCATCGAAGCTATTTTCTATTAATTTCTTTTCTGCAAAGATTCATTGGACCAGAAGAAGCAGATGCGAGAGAGCAAACATTAATCCCTAACAGAGGCCCCTGGGTTCTAGTCTTTGTTTCAGGGTTAGTTTATATTATACACAGTGACTGTTTAGTTTACAATACAATGCTGTATTTAGTATCTGGAGCCAAAGACTCCTGTTTCTTCCCAAGCATTTGAGGCAAGGTGCTGAAGAGTCCTTTCTAATTCTCCCAAATGCTCTACTGCACCCAAAGAAACTTTAATACTTTAGACTTATGTGAAGCAGCTTCAACAGGAAAGACTGGAAAGGTACTTACTGCAGAAGATATATAGGTCGCTGGTCAGAGCACAGATGAAGGAAAATATCTCTTTAAACAAAAGTAAAAATTACCTGAGACTCCTTTACTTTAGGTGAGTCCCATTAAAACCAGGAGCAGATGCTATCAGCTGCAGCTCAGCACAGAGTGCACAGTCTGGCAGATGGGCTTGAGGAACTAGAGATGAACTAGATGGGGCAGCCTCAGAGAGACAGAGCAGACACCTTGGCTGTTGAGTCTGGGGGCTAAAGTGTAAGAACACATCAAAAAAGGGCAAAAAAGGCAAAAAGGTGAGTTTTTAGAGACTTCCTGTGCTTCAAGAGCTAGGTGAGAGCCAAGCTGATTTTGAGGACAGCAATTTTAGTTTCTTTTTCCATACCATTTTTTCAGTTTAGATGCAGCCGAGCTTCCCAGGCACCATAAGAACTTCCTGTTTGGGGAATTCAAGTCGCATCCCAGGTTTAAGAGGTGAACGTGCTCTGCACTTTAAGCACAGCCTCCTACAAGGGCAATGCTGGCTGCACATGAGCTCTTCTCTCCCACACACACACATATCTCTCAAATGCCCTGACTTACACTGATAAGAAACTTTACAAAATGGGCTGACTGAGAGCAAAAGCAAACAAGTCCCTGTCCTAAACTGTGGGGCAATCACATCCCTGGAGCACATGGCAGGACACTTCCAGAAGCAAGCCTTAGTACATGGCCCAGTACAGCAGGATCTTGGCTCCAGAATGAGACCAAGACACTCATTAGAGACCACCAGCTCTCTTCAAATGGGGAAGATGATATAGATAGTTTTGGAGAATATATCAATGTTTACTAGTGGCTGTCAAAATACTGGACCACTGAAGGTTCACAAGGCAATTAGAAATGGTCCATGTCTGGTTTTCAGCCACATCAAACTGCTAAATTACAGATCATTGCAGTATCAGAAGAGAGAACCAGAGAGAACCAAGGAGTAATTGGGTAATAGTTAAGGTTAATCCTTTAGCAAAAGTGGAAATTATATGATATGAGAAAGCACAGCAGTCTTATTGACATATATATATACACACCTACACAATATCTCAAGAAAAATAACACAAAAAAGGGAGGCAACCAACTTTATTTATACTTACTCCTAATTCATCACTTGATTTAGTGAGATCAGAAACTTTCTTGGGAAAAAATTACACTAATGAAACTGCTGAATGAACACTGAGGAGGCATGATCTCCATCTAAAGACTTCAAAATCCTCACTAGTATTAACTAATATTACTGCTACATTTTATTATAATCTTGTTCAAAAAGACTTATATGTTTGTCAATGTGGAAGTCTAGAGTTTTTTACTTCCCTGTTCCTGCAGTCACTGATAAGTAAACAATAAAGTAAATTAAGTAAACCCAATAAGTGTTATATATATAAAGGCTGATGTAAAAGGTGTGGACAGCACCAGCAGTAAGGTTGAAACACAGAATTTTTTCCATCTTATCCCTTAACAAAAATATAATTTACTGTCATCTTTTGAGTTCTATGCTTTAAACATATAGGAAAAATCTAAAGGCTCTTTAATCTATAATTATCAGAAAAGTACTGAATTTGCACAAGGTGTTTTTAAAATATTTTCAGAGGTCCTTAAAGGCTGAGAAACTAGGCTTTCCTGCATTTTCTTGCTATTCAGCGTTCTGTGAAAAAGAAAATATTATGGGAAATAAAGGGTCAGTTTTCCCACGGGCTCTTTCAGTACAAAGAGAGAATGGCATCACTGTTTTTTTTATTTTGTCTCCAGTACAATACCCTCCTATCCCATCAGCACAATTTTTCTTGTATTATTATTACTACTGTGGAGATAGTGAAAGGCAAGAATACAACATTCACAGGCTTTGCCAAGTGCAGCAGATTATGTACATGAATAGCTAACTGCACACTAGGGGGTATGATTTAGGTCAAATTTCTTGTTTCATTCCAAAAGGTTATAGATTTTTAAGCCATTCATTGCTTAATGCACAACACAGTTTACAGTCACAAGCACATATAACCTGAATATATCTTTTCTCTGTTTTTTGCAGAAGTAATTTGTGTTCCTAGGCAATGAAGACTGGCAGAAGTTGATAGTCTGTAACAAAGTGCTATAAGCGTGTGACAAAGCTCTATGAGGAGTTTGAGCTAAAAAGGACAAAGAATTAATTCATTTAGGGGCAAGCCAAGACCTGAAATAAACCAGAATTATGACACAAACCACCTTCTAGTTCAGCAATTGCTTAAAATGTAACTAGAAACAAACTGATGAAAGAAACAATGTCATATGACTTTGAATAGTGAGATTAATGAAAACGGCAAATATTTTATATTACTTAAAGAGAAGATAAACATGTATTATGAAATAAGTCACGAGTTTAGATAGTCCCCCAACTTTGCGCTGTGCGAATCTGAGAAGAAATTCTTTTAAAAGCTCAGAGTCAGTGGAACAGTCTTTAAACCAGGACAGACAGGTTCAAATATAAGGAAACATTGGAAACAGTCTGGGTTTGTTTGTTGTCTTGTTGGAGTTTTTTTGTTGTGTTTTTTTTTTTTTTTCCCTGTAACCCTGTTTTATTACATATTTTAATTTCTGGAAATATATAATAGCAATCATTTGAAATGTCTTTGCCCCAATTACCAAGTGACCTGGTAACCACTCTGATCCTAACAGTGGTGGCCTAATGTGCAAAACACGAAACGGGAATGCCTTGAATAGTAAGGATTTAATACGACTCTCTATGCCCTTTAAAAGCTAAGATCTGTTTTAATGGGTACAAAACGGAAGGGGTGAATAGTTTAAGGCTAGAAAAATCCATATTTTCCCTGCATGTGGTCTAAAACCTACAGTGATTAACTGTCAGTACTAACATGGCATAGTTTCAGTACGAACATAGCATAGCTTTTTCTCTCAAATTCAGCCTGAAAATATTAGAATCAAGGAAGGCTTGGTATAAAGTGATATAAATGGATAAGAAATATAGCCTCTATTATAATTATTTATATTTAATCATACTAGGCAGTTTTGTGTCTTTGCCTTACTACAACTCCCCATTGTTTGAACACAAAACACACTGCATCTTTCTGCGGGGCTGAAGTGAAAAATTAATAACTGAGGAGCAGGATTTGGAATTATTTGTACCACATCACAGCTGGAGGGAGAAAAGACCAAGAAACTAATATAATTTCTATGCTAGGGAGAGAAAACAAAGGGGAGGGGAATGGAAGGCTAGCAAGGAGGGAATGTGATGTTAACACGAGTATTGAGTAAAAGAGGAAAGGGTAAGCCTCAAAGGTGATGATAACAAGAGGGAAAGGAAATGCGAAGAAAAGCTATCACTCCACAAACAAAAAATTAGGTCCTTAAAAGATTCTTTCTGTAATTGTTTTCTGCTGAGTGGCAATAAATGAGCCTTCTCCTTTAATCAAATTATTGATTAATTATTCTAGGGCCAAGCAGGGACAGTCAGCCAGCATCTGGGGAACACACAGGGTAGAACTGCACTGCTCCTGAGGAAGTCTGTTCCTCAGGTTGATGTAACTTGTCTCTCCAGATCAGCTGATTCCCATGCATGGGAGCAGTGTTAAATATAAAACATGTACTTTTACTGTAAGATTAAGAGCCAAGAATCACAAGAGACATCTAACTAGCTATTATTCATCAGGTAACACAGATACCTGCACACAGGTCAATGCAGCAGTTAGACAGGAACTCACAAAAACTCTGCTAAGTCAATGCAAAACTCTCACTTCCTTCGATAGTGTTTGGAGAAGTATCATGGCTTTCAAACAATGAGGGTAGCTGACTTCTGCCATCACTCTACAGGCTCGGTTCACCACCAGAGAAGTCAGACAGAAACTCCCATTACTGTAAGCAGTGATAGAGCTGAGACCTCTGTCCTTAAACTTGAGCATGGAGTCACAGTGCGCTGCCCACAAAAGACTTTAAGAAACCATCACTCCTGCTCCATGCCTTCTCCATGCTGCACTGCACTCCCAGACACTCATGAGAATGCTTTTGCCTCAAAAGGTACCACAAGAAGTGCTGAAGATGCGCAGTAAAAAAAGAAGGGGTATAGTTTTAAGCTCAGGAGGAGTTGGTACATCACCTGTCACAGATTATCAGCGGTGTCTTGTATCTGTAAGATCTAGTGGCTCACTCATTAGTCTGCTTCACAGCTTCCTGCAGCTCCTGCCATCTGCCTGGAAGTAGCCATTTTCCCAGAAAAGTTGGCAAGATGATGCCACGTAAAATGAACAATATTGGGGGAGCAAGGTCATGTATACTGTGTTCTTTCGAGGTTTGCAGATGGCCAAGTGAACAACAGCTCCCAATGTCATCTCAAACTAAAGAGCTAGCATACTTTTAGATGGATTATTACCAAGTAGCAAAGGAACATATTGCTTGCATCTAAGATTTAGACCGAGTCAGGGTCTCTTTGTAAAGCAGTATCATTCCTGCATTACCATTTCTGCCTGCTTAAAAACAGCTGAGAGGAAGACCATTCGAGCCCTCATCTGAAATGCAAGCCCCCATATGGACATGCAAGTATCTGCTCACCTGCAGGACTTGTGTTGCTCTGACAAACAGAAATAAAGCTGCACTGGCAAAAGTACAGTTTTACAAACACAAGTTGCATCTGTACTAAAGGCATTTTGCCATCATATTCCATGAGTATTTCTGCTGGAAAATGTCCCTTTTAAACACAGATTACATCTAGAGTCATTATGGTTTGTTTCATTTAAGGTTTTTAAAATGAAACCTGTAAGTATCAGATGAGTATTGCACTGAGAGCTCATTATGTCTGACTATGGCTGCAGAAAGCCTGAGATTCTATCTCTGCAGACATGAATTACCCTGTGCACCTCAGTGAGGATTTCAGTGTTACTTCTCTCCAACTTCTCTGAAAATTAAAGCCCATGGAAACGACAAGGAGGATCATTCTGTTAACACCCCACCACCACCTCCAAGCAGCAACTCATCTTGGCACTAGGTGTTGGTAACTCTGGAAGATTCCTAATTACTACTTCTGCTGGTGGTCAAACCAATTCAAAGGAGCTCAACAGGGCACTTGAGGCATAGCCCTGGTTAACAAGCCTGAGTAGTCCTAGAGAGTGACCACAAATATGTTTAAAATCTCTGTGAGAAGTAAATAAAGCTTTCAAAAACAATACTGCCTTTCTATACCCTCATGTTTTTTTCTATTTCAATCCCTTATCTTTTTCCCTTGAGGCCCATTTCACATCATTGTCCAATATCCTGCAATGGTGGTGCCTCTAACACAGCCCGTTAGGTAGAACAGCCCTAGCTAGTATTCCCCCTCTCTTCTTGTCCACTGGAAAACAGAGGGCAGCAAGGAATGCTTTTTGAAACCTGTCTTACAAAAGAAAAGAAATCCAGGGGACTGAATCTGTTAATTTATTTGAAAACAAGGCAGGTAAGTTCCCGTTGCATCCTACACTGAAGATGGCTGCCAAAGCAAGGCTTTTATCTATGGGAAGCATAACAGGAACCAGAAACCTGAAGTTGGAAAAACACACTCAAAAACAAACACACTTCAATAATTAAAAAAATAGCTACTGAAAGACATCACAAAGGAGGGCAACTCACTGCCCTTCCTTCCATAGAAAGAGCTGGAAGGTCAGCTTCTTAATTTAAGATCTGCTGGGTACAAAAGAGTATTTCCCTGAGTATTCTTTGAGTAGACAGATTTCCAAATTTCCAGTAATTACTGCATGTGTAAGGTGTGGTTTATTGCTGCTCCTTTAAAGATTCCTCTCCTAAACTGTGGATAAGGCAGCACTACACTTAGTGTGTTTTTATGGTAGACTAATTACAGGCAGAGGTGCTTAGAGCTGAGAGAAATCTAGCCAATCTAACTCTAAACCACTTTTTGGATCTCCACATACCTGGCCCTCAGAAGTCCCGCTTATCAAGGAAGATGATGGTAAGTCCCAATCTTCAAAACAGTCTGTTCACAGAGAAGGTAAAGATGGGACAACACATTTTTGTATTTTTATGAAGGATAAATGGATGATTTTCAGAAAAGAAAATAAAGCAGAGGATGCACTGGTGTCACAGTGAGCACTCCCATGGGGAGAACCCTGGATGCAGCCGCAAGGTTTGTGTTGAAGAAACCCATTCTTGCAGAAAAATGCTGCAGAGAAATTATAAAAGGAATTTTATTTGCCTTCACTAAATATAGAGAATGTTACTAGAGATGCCATCTCAAATGAAAATAAAAACCAAAAAAAAAGAGCTTAAAAGAATCAGAATAGCAAACACGTAACTCTTCCCCCTTAACTTAGCAAGAACAAATGAGGCACTTCAACAAAGCACATTGGTAGTAACAGAAATTAAATTCCCCCATTGCTCTGATAACATCATCTATGAGGAGACAGGCAGTCCAGGGACCTGGGATTTCCATTCTGAAACAGGTTTTGCAGTCCCGTGCTTCATGATATTTAGCGCAGTTTCCAGTGTTATTTAAAGTCCTCATGCAGAAGCAAAGCACTGACAAAACCCTGTACGTCAGGATAAATTTCCAGGTGCAAGTAAGTGCCAAAGTCACGTGTCAACTTCATGTCAGGTCCTTCCATCTCATACCCTCTATATTAGCAGGCTAGATTGCCTGATCTGCCAAAAATCCTTATGTTATATGCATTTATAGCTCAAATCTGTACATTCTGTCAATGACAATATTGACAGAAAAACAAACTTTGTTCCAGTCCAGAAAACAGGGGCTTTGTCTAGGAAATCTGGGGCCTTATGTTCTCTGCTGACCATGGGGGATTCCTGGGATGATGTAAGTGTAATAACATCCTTTTGAAAATCTATTTCACTGGACTACCAGTGAAAAAAGGCCTCTGGCTGACTCCCTCCTTCTCTCACCCTTTTAGGGAATTACCTTAAGAAGGGGCAAAGATCTATTTACTGTCCGCTGTCGTCCTGGACTTCAGAAAACCCGCTACCGCTCACGCTGTGTGAAGAATTATAGATCAAAAACTTTTACCACCTCCTTTTGCTTTAAGCTGTTCGGCGCTCGGGCACCAGCCGGGAGCCTGCGGCGGCCACTCGCAGCTGGGGCCGAGAGGCGCCCCAGGGACCGGAGCAGGTGCCGAGGCCGGCGAGGCTCGCTCACCGCAGCCCTCACGCAGAGGAGCCGCCAGGCCGCCAGAGCCCACCCGCGGCGAGGGC
>WBNO01027800.1:231268-309727 GCA_013400575.1 Peucedramus taeniatus | reverse complement strand
GGCGGGCGCGGAGCAGGTGGCGGCGGAGGGGCCGGCTCAGCGTCCCCGCCCGGCCCCCCAGCAACTCCGGCCTGAAGTGCGCTCGCTCGTCTCCGCGATGCTCCCCTCGCTGTCACCCCCACAGTGGCGCAGGCTTCGCCCCAGGAGCAGCCGAGCCGGCAGCTGCGTGGCTGCCCGGCTGTCAGCACAACGCCGCTTCACCGTCAGCCCCACGGCAGCCCAGGCAGCATCCCCACCACCATCCTCACGGCAGCAGCTGGCAGCCCCACAAAGGCTTAGCCATCACCCTCTAACCTGCCTAGGATATTCCCCCAGGCCAGTCTCACCATCACCCCCACGGCAGCCTGGCCATCAGCCCCGCAGCAGCCTGGTCAACTGTCATGGCACCAGGCTCCTGCTTAGTCCTGTCCCTTTCTGGAAGAACAGGGAGAGCTCCAGAACAGATGCTTTCATGGTTAGATAAGGACAAGACTGCCCAAAGGCAGAGGTTTTGTTTTGTCCCTGTTTCCTCGCACCATTCGTGGGTACAGGTACCAGTTAGGAAGGCCAGACTTCTAGCATTGCCCCTGCTTCTCTCCACACACTGAAATATCCATCTCTTGGGGGAGAGGTGCCAAGCAGAGCTATTTGGGATAGTCCATGTTCCTGCAAAACAGCACCCACCTCCAGTGTACATAACCCAGCTTCCCACTCCCCTATTGCACACAGGTATGTTGCCCCACACACAAGGAAAGCATGTACCTTTTGGTACCATGGTTTGTTCTTTAAAAACATGATGTCCCAGACATACCACTCACTGTTGTCCATCCCTCTGGTCCAAGAGGTACCCTCCAGAACCCTGTCCCTGGAGCCTCATCTCTTCTTTTCCTTTGGTGGGAAACACTAATTGCAACCACTGTCATTCGAGGTCTAGGGCCTGTCCTGGGATGAGTGAGGTATACCCAGCCCACTGAAAAGCCATAAAGGATTCACATCACCTCCAGTTCTTGCCAGACCTAGACAGACTGTGCCTGGCCAGGAGACAAAGAATCATGAAGAGGTGCAAAAGCCTCCATTGCTGGTGAGGATACAGTGATGAAATAAGAGTTTCTCAATTTAACTTGAGTTGAATCAGGAAAGATTCATCTTTTGCTCTCTTGTGAAAGTCCTTAAAGAGCATCATCTTCTGCTTCTGCAGGTTGGAGCATATGGGGAAAAAACCCTGTGGTTTAAAATACACAATTTGAAAAGTTTTGAGTTTGGTGCATTTGGTTCACAAGTCTTTATTAAAACGAGGCTCTTTCAATATCAGACACCCAAAATTGAACTTCAGAAACTGATTTTTGCTTTTGAAAGTGTTGGAGTGTTGGCCTTAGCTTTAACATAAATGCCATAGGGTTTGTTTAAGTTCGTTTGAATTGTGTGTCACTTGCAAATTCCCTGCAAACTCAGCGGATTGCTTTAAATTATTCCTGACCTAAGAGGGCCTTGGAGTCATTTAGTATTCCTACACTGACAGGTGAGACTGCTTCTCCATGGGGCATGAGATCCTGCTATTGTTAACATGCTGTCCTATCCATATAACCATGATGCCATGGTATCACACACATATCATGACATCACATTGTTTAATCATAACAGGCATACTAATATATGTCATAAATGGGTTTCCAGAGCTTGTTAAGCCCTAGATTTTTTTTTGTTACAGAGTAATAGTATTTTGTGTTCTAGTGATAACTATGTTTCTTAAAAAGATCCTGTAAACCCCAGTTCAATGGGACATAGTTTTGATATCTGTTCAATTCACATTTGCCAGAGATGATTCAGTCTTTTGAAAGTATAAAAATAAAGGATGGAAATGTATGTGTCAAGGAAAAATTGTTTTAAAATCCTCATCAAACATAAGGACAGATTTAGTAAAATTATTATTTAAAAATGGGGAATTGTACACAGAGGAGGTCAGAAATAACTTCAGTGGCCAGGGTAGTATATTAAAAAATCCACAAATTTCTCATCAGAATCAACTGTTGTAAGGAAATTTGGAGAGAAGCAATCCTAGGTAGTATAGGTTAGGTGTTCCTACAAGTAACAACCTCCAGGAACTCAAGAAAAATTTATGAGCAGCCCAGCTAAGGAGCTCTCTGAAGGATTAACAAATTTCCCTATAAGTGATGCTCTGTCCTCTTTGACCTCAATCTCACCATTTTCTTCTCTCATCTTCCACAGCAAAGGTCTCACCATTTTTGTGGATTTCTTGCTCTAGGCATGCAAAATCTTTTGTCATCTAATTTTACAAGGCAGGGATAAAATCTTCATACACCAAGAAGATATGATTATATTGACTTTTCAAAACAAAATAGATATGATAATAATGTATTTGTAACTCCTTTTAATGAAAAATATCCAGTCATTTCAGTATACCCCACTAATTTTACATTTTCCCATTCAACACAAATCTATAATATTATCCAACTCAATATATTCTGCTAGTAGCATTTTCTGATTACGTATTCTTAGTCATCAGGTGAAAGTGCAGTAGCACAGAGTTAAGATTTTTTCAAAACTTTTATGCTCTCATTCTATGAGTTCAGAAGGTGGTTATTGTAGCCCCAGATTGCTTTATGAGAACAACAGAGGGAAAACTGGTCAGCAATTACAGACGTCTGACAAGCTGCCTTCCCTGCAGCAGAGGTCAGTTGTACATGGACACACAGCCACCACACTGTCATCTGAAGAGAAAGATTAAGGGAAAGTTTGAGGTCCATCACAGACTATGGATTGTGTAGAAAAAGGCTATTGTTAAAATTACAAAAATTCATTGTTTTCCTGTCTCCCCTCTTCTAGCTTATACACATGTAACATGCAGAGGTTTCTGTGCAATTTAATAAGTGCAATATGTGGTTAATTGCTAGACTGGAAAACTTCAAGGGAAAACAATTTGACATGTTTTCTTTTTGAAGTTACTTTATATAGAGTTGTTCACATTTAAGTTATTAATGAAGATGGGTATAAGTTGCTCTGGCAAATGAATAACTGTTTATGATGCAACATAAGACAAATAATTAGTAATAATTAGTAATGCATTGCATTTCCCTGTCTTAGGCACCAGCAACTCCTACATCACAGCAGGCATTAATAAATGAGCAAACCCTCTAGGAAGTTTGTGCCACTTGAAGGTTAAAAATTAATTTCAAAATTAATTTCAAAGCAGACATTTCTACAGCTTAGTGGAAATGGCAGCACATTTTAGACACTTTACATGGTAAGCATAACCTCGGCTTGGCAAATAACAGAGGATGTTACAAAATGCCTTCCAGCTTTTCAAAAGCAATGATTTTAACAAAGGATCAAAAGGCAGAATGAAAGCAAGTTTTAGAAAAAGTGAGGAATATCACTTCTGAAGTCAGGTTTACTGCTACAGCACTAAAGTCACTATGGAGCAATATTCTACATGGCTTCAGAAATCTTTCCTTCACAAGTGAACTAGTTAGTTACTCATGTAAGAAGTGCATGGGTAGTTGCTCAGGTAAAAAGGAAAAAAGTTAATAGGAAAGTATTGGAGAGGTTTTTTTACTGTTTGCTGAAATCAGTTAGATCTCCAAGCAGATCACTGAGCTGAAATTTCCGCGAGTCTGAATATCCACAATACATTCAAGAATGTAAAAAGGAAGATTTTAAATTTATCTGGTACACAGTCACTAATAACTCCTCTGTCAATTGATTTCCTATTGGTAAATTGCCAGTTCCAAGATCTTTGCCGAAACACATATACAAAGCCAAAAAACTCCCACATATCTTAAAAAGGATAAATTCTTTATCAGAAAAAATATAAGTAATAAGAGATGATGTATACAAGTAGAAGGTAAAGGGAGATCTGTGGCAGATGGGCGAGCTCTATGCTGTTCTGGATTTGGGTTACTCTCCAAATATGTTGCAACTATGTGCTCCTAGAAACAATTATTTTAATGGCAGGCTCTTTTCTAAGCCTCTTTTCTTGCTTTGTTCCTCATTTTCCTACAACATTGCCACCAAAAAGTTGTTGTCCTAAAATTCAACAGTTCTGTACATCTGAAATAGGAATCATTAACTTGACTTCACATCTGAGACTATGCCTCTTGAAACATGTAGTTGCCCAGGCTTCTGATTTTGCACTTGTTACCAAGGTACAGAAATGGCCTGCAAGAAAAAAGGACTCCATACATTTTGTTACTGCCTTTGTAAATAGCAGGTGCTTGCCATGTAATGCAACTAATTCCTTTTATTTTAAAAGATTCCGTATACTGGGAAGGGCTTGGAAAAATGTCAGCAAAGCAGCTAACCTGGGAAGGAAGTGGAACGTTCTGGGACACACTTCCTAGCAACGGTCAGACTCAGCAGCATGGAGAGGACCGAGGCTTGAAGGATTTTACTGTGCTTTGCTACTGTGATCATGTTCTGAATTACTGAGGAAGCTGCAAAAGGAGAGCTCCACAGCTTGAGTGGCAGCCTGGAAGTGAAATGGGCTTCAGGCAGGACTGGAGAGTTTAGGGAACACAGATTCTGAAATGCTCTCTTAAAACCGAACTACACAGTTGTCTCCATTCACCTCTGTTTTGAGTCCCTGAGAACTCAGTACTTTTGTTGAAAGGAACAAAAGACATGTCTGAGTTTACAGAATTATGAGCAGCACCGAGCTATCTTTACCATTATTGTGCTCTTTTTATAAAAGGTTGTCTCATTTCCCCACACCACCTTTGGTTCAAAATCCACATCTTTATGTTTGATTTAACACAACAATAATTTGCATTTTTGCAAACATGGAAGGATGCTACTCCTTTATAGGATTCCTGAGACCTCCCAAATATTAACTTGAAACTTAGCTTTACCAAAATTAAAATCAGTGGTACATAAAAGGTGATGCATTAATTTCATACATCATGAAAATGTATTAAAGTGTATGAAAGCAGATAAGGGCTATTTTTGACAACAATTTGAACCTTATGGCAAATTATTCATTGATTGAAAGTAGGAGTGCATTATGTAGAGAAGATTATAAAGGAAATTATTTATCTAAAATGTCTCTTTGAAATGTCCCTTATTTTTCATACATTGTTCTGCCCAAGACAGTCATCTTTGCTTGCCTTTTCATGATGCCTTAACCATGAACTGGATGGAATAATTGGTGTGAATTAGTAGAAAATTCTGGCCCTAATGTCCCATCTACAGACACAACAATAGTAGGTGCTAATTACAGTAATGATCTGGATCTTTATAGAAGTGCTACCAATGTGTCAGTGCACAATGAAAGTTTTCAAGCAGTGTCCTAGCTCTGTGTTTATGCTGCAGTGTTAGAAAACCATTTATCTGGGGCCTGAGGCATCCAGCTCCAGCCATGGCTTCCATTTTTTAACCATGCTCTTCTCATACATACCCACTGCTTATTGACAAATATGTCTGTAATTTTTCTTTTCTTTCACCCTCATTTTTTCTGACTCAAAGTCTCCAGATGAGGATAAGCAGCTATGCTTGCCTGGAGGCCTGGATGACACTCACAGAGGGAAGATGAAAGCAGCAGCAGAGAAATATAACAGTTTAATCTTCTTAAAAGGGGATAGCTGATAAAGCAGTTCTGGGGTGGGCTTGTTCCACTGCTTCAAAGTGCTGCTTGGTTAAGGGAATTTATTGTTGCACTGTGTAAGCATGATTATTTCAGCATTGCTTCTGATCCCAAATAGCTGTCATTGCCTAGAGTTGTAGATGGGTATGTATTTTTCTCATTGAAATCTAAAAATAAATACTGGAGGAGTTGGGGAAAATTTCTACTGAATGTTATGAGCTTTCAGACATGGCAACCATCGTATCAAGGAAGCCTAAGGGAAAAAGATATGGCAGCACAGACTGTTTCCCAAAGACAAGGAAAATTAAAATTCAGCAGACAAGTGGTCTTCATACCCAGGCTTTTAGAAAAATCAAATCAATTATACATTTAAGTCCAGAGGAAGGAGGCTGATTCCACACAGACACAATTAATAGGACTGCTTAGCATGACATGAACAGGGCTATCTGTCCTTGCTTCACAGTGGAACAGAGTGCTGTGTGTGTGGCATATAGCAGGTAAAGTGATTTGGAATCCCTCAGCTCACAGGACACTGAGGTTATGAATTGGAGCTTAAAGTGGGCAAGCATCCAGTGTCAGACATTGTGGTGCATGACAATGATTCACCTTGACTTCCCCACAATTTTTAACACATCCATGTCCTGAATGGGATGTCAGTGCTTGGTAGGCAGCACAATTCCAACATTTTTGCTTTGAGGGATGCTTATGTCACTCTCATGTACATACAGATAACACATCTCCAGTAAGCCTTGTTATGGAGACATTTCATGCCTGTGCCATTCTCAAGGACTGCCTGCCTGCTCTCTCCAGGCGTGACAGAACTGTCTGCACCAAAAGGCATGTCTAGAATGAAGTGCCAGGGATAAGACTGAATCTTATCCACTGAGAATAAAATCTCCTGCCCCATTCCTCTTAACTTGGAGGTTAGTGAAGACTGCAGAAGAAATAGAGGCAGAAGGCTTAGTTGGGAAATTGTACACTAGATGGTTATCAATTAGAGTGAATAGGGATTAGGGAGAGTTAGGGCCTGGGATAAACTTTAGGTCTGGACAGGGTCAGAACAAGCAGCTCTGCAAGATATAGGCAAGGGTCCAAAAGCTATAGGCCTGAACAACTGGAAGGGTCTGAAAATGATTGTGGCACCTGCCTTGTTTACTTGGATTGTAGTAGAGGAACTTATCCTAAGCCTTTTGAGGAGGAAAGGTCCTCATGGCAGCTGCTGCAGAGGCTGAGGTGACAGTAGCTCCAGGGTTGGCTCCCTGTGAATAAATGAGAGCAGTCACAGCACAATCATTCACTGAGTGGCAAAGGGAGAGCTAGTGAAGGTCAAAGATGTTGCTGCTGTGATGTCAAGTTTAGATGTTTCGTTTAGTTAGTACAACCCAGATGATGTTGACACAGAAATGGAAGGAGGAAAGATGTTATGTCTGTACTTCCACCCCAAAAAAAGGAGGTATCTGCCTGAAATTCATGGTCCCAAGCAGTGGCAACTTGTGTTGCCTCTGGAGGTGTGATCATCAAGTACACCAGGGCCTCATTTGAGTACTGGCTTTCCTTCTACATATCACCTTGACAGAGCTCATTATTTGGGGGGCTGGGATAACTGATAGTGGGAAATATATCCGTGATGAATTACACAGTGCTCTGCAGTGCCAAAGAGCCTCAGAATTTTGCTGTGGAATAGTTGCTGCACTCTGGTTTCTGGAGTACATTGGACACCTTTAGAAAACAGCCCAAAATATGAAACACTTGATTGAGAAGATAAGACAAAGGTCATGACCTTGAAGAACAGTTCTTTTTCTGGAAAGCTGTATGCTGGAAGTGATGAACTACAGTGGAGACTAGGGAGAGAAGGGGAGTATCAGGGAGGTCAAAGTTGGTGTTCCTAAGTCTCTCTTAGTTCCTGGGCTATTAAAAGTGGTCAGACTCTGTGGTGGCCAGATCATCTAAGCATCCATTTACAGACCAAATTCCCACACAGCCTGTGAGACAGCTGTCAGTGGTCTTCAGAAAGAAAGGAAAAACCTGTAATCTGGTCAGAAGATAAGTACTGTGCACTGGCTTGGTGGTGTCTCAGTGATGAGTGATCAGTAGTGTCATTAGTAGACACCTTGTGTCTGCACTGATAGCTTACTGCCTGTCATGCTGGATGCAAGGAGTTGTGTTAAGTGATTTGTTTCTTGCCCAATGAACTTCCTCCCTCACTGCAGAAACAGTGTCACATCCCAGATTCCTCTGTGTGCAGGCAGCTGCAGAGTGGTGCATCAGTTAAATGCCACCTGAAAACCCATGGACTCACATTCCTTATGGGACCATGTGAGCACAGTGCAGGGCATGTGACAATCCCCAAACTGTCTGTTTGTTTATGATGCCCAATGTGAAAGAGAAAAGGGAGTTCTTGAGTTATGTCATCTCAGAGGCCCCACTTGACACTGCTGACCTCCTGGAAAGGGTTGTTTCCTTGTGGAGGAGGGAGAAGCCAGGCTTTGGAGTAGCTAAGACAGGCACTGATTTCATACATGCACACTGTTTGACCTGCTTATAGCAGGGCTATTTAGCATCATCCATCAGGGCTGATGCAGCGCTGCCGTGAGTTTAATTGGCTGTATGGTGCCAAGGGTCTGAGGAAAGCATGAAAGAAGGACCTCAACACAAACTTAGGATCACCTTTTTCCCATGAAAACTTGTCTATCATCAGACAAATCTGTCAGTGTTGTCTTGACTTTTGTGCAGTATTTGCCCAAGGAACTGCTGTGCCTTGCTGTGAGTCTGTCGTACCCCAGCTATTCCTGAGATAAGGTATTTCTTCTTGACATATGTATTATCAGCAGAAGGTAGTGACTGGCTGAGGTGTGGGAATCCCCCACTTGAGGCTGGAGATCTGCTATCCCTAGTAGTGCTGCTGCCCTCCAGCCCTGCAGTGATGCTGGCATTTCTGGGACCTTGTATTACAAAGGGAGGGTCTCACTGTTGGGAAAAAACCATGGGCTTCCAAGACTTTTTGCTTCAGAAGAGCATGCTACATGGGAGAGGGGTCTCTCAGCAGCTGCCCTGCAGCCACCTTGGCAAGCAGCTCGGGGGCGCTGGAGCACTGAACAGCTCCCCCTGCAGCCTTCAATGCCTCCAGGCTTCCCTCTGAATAAGCAGGGGAGGGAGGTACCTGCTGCATGACTGAACGCAGGCCGCGGCTTTGGGAGATGCCTGTAGCCTAAATGTGGATGACACCTTTTAGTCAGATGAGCTACACATCAACTGTAGCCATCCATTGTAAAATACCGTGGAAGTGCACATTGTGAGAGATTCACTTTTTGTCACAGCCTGCTCCTGCACAGTCACAGCTAATGGCAAGGCAGAGGCTTTACTGCAGCTCTGGGACTGTGTATTTCACATGGTGTGCCACCAGCCTGTATCTCAGCCACCCTCCCCATTTCTGTGTCAGTGGCTAGTGCTGCCCCTTTTTCCCTGGGCTGCACCTGCACCCTGCAGTGTTTTCTTTGATACCTTCCTTTACGTAATGGCCTGACAGCTGCCTGCAGTCCATATCTGCTTCCTGCATCTCACCATTTCCCAGCAGCACAGCTGTCAGGTCTGGCACATATTGCTAATGCCTCTCCAAAACCATCCAGGAGTAGTAACTCATTAGCAGGATTTAGTTTTTGAAAATTAACTGTCAGGCTTTGCAGTACATTACAGATGTAAAATCCTCCTTGCCACCAGCAGCTTTTATTAATGTGCTATAAATACAACTATAGCAAGGCAAAATGATGATTACATTAAATTTTGTTGAAAGTATTATAAGCATCTTAGGAGTAAAAAGTTTTCAGAGGTCCTGCAATTGTCCCCCCATTGCATAACACATCCTAAAAATCCTGTTCCAGGGTTACACAGGAAAAGAAAACACAGCAGATCTCGTAAAGATCTAGAAGGGCACTGCTAACTTTACACTACATTAGTATGATGATGGAGTTTTGTGTTTGTAACCACTAATCAGAGTAGATGAATTTATAAAGGCATACTGCTTTTCAACACATCCCCTAAAAACCAACCCTTGTGGTATTACTATAAAGGTGTCACAAAGTTAATAGAAAAGTAAGTATCTGTGAAAAATGTCAAATTGAACCAGAGGAACCATTACCTATGTCACACTCTACACTAGGAAGATGAATGTATCCTCACCTCAGCATGGTTTTCTCACCATGACTATGATGAAAATAAAAACAGTTCTGTGTATGTGTCTAGACAACATACACACAATGCTCTCCAGTACATAAAAATTTTTTTTTGGAGCATGACCAGATACTCTGCTTTCCACTGATCCATCCTATATACACACTGTTTAAAAATTACTATCCTAAAGACAGCTAATAGTCTACTTTTTAATAAAGATTTTATCTTCCCACTTTATCTGAAGAATCTTTTCCTATGTATAACAGGAAACTTCATTTAAATGAATTTCAATGCATGCTGAGACCTATTATTTAATTCTCTGAATTTTGGTTTTTGTGGGTTTTATTAATATTTGGGAGTAGTCTATCCTTGTCCCCAAACCTCTGACATGCACATCAGCTGTGAAACAATTGTGCAAAGAGTTTCAGTGAGCTGTATGCAACATTCCAGTGACAAGCCCCAGGCTCCTGTCTTTTTACAGGAGCCAATGATGGCTACATGGAAGTCAGTGCCAAAATCCCCGTTGCTCAGAGTGCATGTAATGTGCATTGTGCAAAACTTAACACCAAACAGATATGTAGCATCACCATCTGGTGTCATATTGAAGGAAAAACTTTTGCATTACATACCACTGCCATGCCTCTGCAATTATTTCAGATCACCACCCTCCTTCAAGACAAGCTGAGTTATGTACAAAGTGACTCTTGAGGTATGAGATCAGTTTGGCATGGCCATTGACACAGTAAGAGAGAGGCCTGCATTTGGGAACCTCATAAACGGATCCTTAGGTTTGTGCCATTGATATCTGTCCCATGTTCTGCTACCCAAAACTGCAGCCTCTTTCATGTTTTGTGATCTCTCCCCACAGAGGTGCTCCCTGTAAGTCTTCCACTGTAAGTGCTTTTCTACCTCTCTCTAAATAGTACATTTTCATAAGCATTTTCAGATAAGTCAGGGTCAATCAAATTGTTTGATGGGAAGCACTTGGATGTTCTCCAACTCCAGATGTCTCCAGATGAAGTGGCTGGGATCTTTCAGAAGAGTGAGCTGCTCCACAGCACCAGTCCCTGAAAAGCCAGCATCTCATCCACTTGATGATCCTGCTCTCCATCACACAAACCATAGACTCTGTTCCTGTATACTTATGCCCTTAGTCCATGAACCCATCCCTTTGATTCTTATTGCAAAAATAATTTCACCATACATTGTTTTACTAACCATCCAGCTTTTCAGGAAGATATGGTGAATGAAAGGGTATGGGTATATTCCATGGCAGAACATATACATGATATAACAGAGTAATTGGGACAGCCACCATTAATTTTTAATTTTTTTTTCACTTAAATACTTATTTAATAATTACGTTTTATGTCTAAATTATAAGAGATAAGAAAATCAGCCCTAATAAGTCATTACTTATTACCAGAACACCACTTTTGTTTCCTTACTCAGCTCTGTATTTTGAACTTGTTCAAATACTCATGTTTGATACACTGCTACTAAAATACAGCTATTCAGTATTCTCAATCCTCCTATTTATTCAGGCTTCTCATTATATATCAGAACTTCCATTACGACTTTAGACATTGATTGATGTTTGATCTTCCATTCTTCCATTAGTACAAAGGGGGTTAATACATAGAAAAGGAAAATAAACCACCTCCTTAAAGTGGGAGCATCATAATAAAGCGAGTATCACACTCAACTACTGCTACACAGCGCCATGTCGCCACTAGGTGTCACGGACACAATTCACTCTGCCCGGGCAGCAGGACCACAGGCTTGCTTAGCTGTGGCTCACATCCCCCAAGGATTGAGGGATAATTTTGTCTATGCTCTTACACTTCTCAGTTAAAGGCTTTAAAACGGCAGTGGGACTGGTCCTCTCTTTGAGAAGATCACTGTTGTGAAAACTCTGTGTACTGGTGCACTTAGCTCTGCTGCCCTGGTAGCCACTGTGAGGGAGTTACAAATAGAAATTAGAGGCAAAGTATAAAGAAAGTAAAGAGAAGGGCGGAGCGGCAGATATTGTCTACCTGGACTGCTGTGAGGCCTTTGACACTGTCTCTCATAAGACACTCACAGAGAATCCAATGAAGCATGGCCTGGATCGACCTACACAGTGAGGTACACTGAAAACTGAACATCTGAGGCACAGAGTCTAGTCAGAGGCCAGGAACAAGCAGTGTACCTCAGGGGTCAGGGCTGGGCCTAATTCTGTTCAAAATCTTCATCAGTGGTCTGGATGACGGGGCAGAGTGTACCCCCTGCCAAGTTTGCAGTTGACACAAATCTGGGAGCTGGGTGGAGTGGCTGATACACCAGAGGGTTATGCTGCCATCCAGAGGGACCATGACAGGAATGGGTGAGCAGGAAGCTTAGGAGGTTCAGTAAAGGAAAGGACAAGTCCTGAATCTGGGGAGGAACAGTCCCATTCACCAGTATATGCTGGGGGACACCCAGCATATAAACATCTTTGCAGTAGATCTGGGCTCCTGGTAGATGCAAAATTGAACATAAGCCGGCGATGTGCCCGTGTAGCAAGGAAGGCTGAAGGAATCCTGGGCTGCATTAGGAGAAGTGCTGCCATCAGGTCAAGGGAAGTAATCCTTCCTCTCTACTCACCACTGCTGAGGACACACCTGGAGTACTATGTCCAGTTCTGAGGTCCCAGTAGAAGACAGACATGGACATACTGAAGGAAGTCCAGCAAAGATTTCATACCTCTGATCACCAACACTGGGCCTGGACATTCAGCTGTTTTTCAACCCACCTTACTGCTCATTCAGCTCATGTATCCACAGTTTGTTTATAAGACAGTGCCAAAGGCCTTACTGAAGTCCAGGTAAACAATATTCACAGCTCTCCCCTCATCTACAAGGCCAGTCACTTCATCATACAAGTTTCTCAAATTACTCAAGCCCTACCCCTTAGGCAAGCCATGCTGACTACTCCTGGTGATTTTTTTTTGGTTGTTCATGTGTCTGGGATTGGTTTCCAGGATTAGCTCTTCCATCACCCTCCCAGGGATCAGGGTGAGGCTGACCAGCCTGTAGTTCCCTGGGTCCTCCTTTTTGCCCTTCTGAACGACAGAAGTGACATTTACCTCCCTCCAGCCTTCAAGTACTTCTCCCAGTCACCATGAACAATCAAAGATCATTGAACAATTATTGAAAGTGGCCTCACAATAACATCTGCCAGCTCCCTCAGCATCCCGTCAGGACCCATGGACTCATGTATGCCCAGTTTACTTGAGTATTCCTCAATCTGACCCTCTTTTACCAAGGATACATGTTCCTTGATCCAGTCTTTCCTCCTGGTCTTTGGGATCTGGGATTCCTGAAGGCTAGCAAAGAGGGAAGCAAAGAAGGCATTCAGTATCTCAACCTTTACCATGCCCTGTGTAGCCAGATGCCCCACCCCATTGAGCAAGGTGCCCACATTTTCCCTAGTCTTCCTTTTGTCACCTATGTACTTAGAAGTCCATCTTGTTGTCTCCATCACCACTTGGTCTGATTCAAATCTAGCTGGGTTTTAGCTTTCCTTCATCTCTCAATGTTCAGACAGGTGATTCCCACAGGTATTCCTCACAGGTTACCTATCCTTTTTTTTCATCCTTTTTGTGTTTGAGTATGGCCAGGAACAACTTGTTTATTCACATGGCCCTCTTGAAATCTTTGTCTGAGTTTTTATTCATTGGGATGGAACAATCTTGAGTGTGTAGGACGTAAGATTTTAATATTAATCATCTTAGCCCCACATTTCCTCCAGGGTCTCATCACACAGCATATTTTTCAAGATCTCTTAAGAGGCCAAAGTCTGCTTTCCTGATGTCCAGGGTTCTGACCTTGTTTTTCCAGCCTCCCTGCCCTTGGGATCCTGAATTCCACCATCTCATGTTCACTGCAGGCTGACCTGCATACAAGGCTGTCTTTGATCTTCACATTCCCAACAAGCCCCTCCTTAGTGAGGATGTGGTCCAGCAATGCACTTCTCCTAACTGGCTTCTCTATCACTTGGAGGCTTGGAGGAGGAAGAAGTTATCATAAATGCCTTCCAGGAACTTCTGGCTTGTTAAGTTCTACAGTGTTGTTATCACTGTTTTCCTGCAGGTAATACTATCTAAATCCGTGCTGTATGTTGAACTTGTTATGCAGTATGTTTAACTCTGATGACATGAACTGACTTCCATGGCTTTGGCATCCACAGAACTACCCAAGATTCCTTCTGCCATGCCATCTGAGGATCTCTTCGTGTGTAGGGACTGAACTTGGGACTGGACCCTTTCTATTATGTCTTATTCTGTGTGCTGTAGATAAGATTCCTGCTTCATTTTTAGCTATCACTGACACCATCAGAAACATGAGATGGCCTGCAAATAATACAGAAAACAGTGGGGAAAATGGTCAGGAAAAAGGAAGATTATTTTTCTGGAATCTGCAATAAAGTAACCTTGAAAGTAATTACAGATTTACTACACTCTGTAGAACTGTCTGTTGGATATGTACAATAATACTGTGACAGGCTGGCTTTGGTAGTAGTAGCCTGAAGAATTTTCTTGGAAAATTGTTATTTTTGCTCAGAAATCTTCATTTATGATTCAAATAATTCTTTAGCTAACACCAACTACATTCAAATTACCAACTATATACACTGAAAACAAATAAAAATAAAAATAAATAGAAATAAATAAGTCTTAAGTAGGACTTTGCAACCAGGCAAAAGAAAGGATCAGCATTATAAGAAGAAAACATTTCAGGATCTCAGCAGGCAACATCCTTGAGCTTAAACAGTTCCACACAGGCAAATCTAACCTACACTGGGTTAGCTGTCATGACATCCTGCATTGCCACAGAAATCTGCTGGGGTGCAATATCTCAAGGAACACAGACAGAATTGATCAAAGTCAATAATGTCTACTACCCATTTCAAAACCTTTTGCTTTCTAGACAAAATAACTCTGGTTTTACAAAATTTTGCTTTCTTTTTCTGTCATTTATTAGAATATAATTAACTTAGAAAGTCTTTGCTGATTATTTACCAAGAATGACTAGCACGCACATTTCTTTTAACAGCTACATACAGTATGTTTGCACTGTGCACAGCAAGATTTCAGGAGCAAACTCTAGTTAAAAGCACTTAGCAGAAACTTACTTTTTCTGGGCCAGTAAGAACGAGCCCTCCTGTCTTGCAACAGCTTCCCTAGCAGATATTTTCACTATGCTAAAGATGGGATACAATAGTGTCTGTCTGTTCAGTGTCAGTCTGGAAGTCAGCTTTCTGAAAGAACAATTAGTTGTCCATTTAAGATGTTTTGAGCTCAACTACCAGAAACTTGGGCACATAAAAGGCATTTTTCATTTCTAAAATAATTTATCTGATTTTAGACAGAAAACTTGAATGTATAGAATAATATCAGAAGAATTATTTTCAATTCAAATGAAAATTTAACTTTCAACTCTGTAGCATTTTCCTCCAGAATATTACAGAATGTCTGTGTTGAATGAGAAAATAGGTTTAGCCCTACCAGAGGCCAAGATTAGATCTGACGACTTGATTAGAATCCTAAACACCCAGTCTATTTCTGTACACCTATATCATGTTTTCCCTTACCACCTCTGCTCAGAGCCAAAATACAAACCCTGCTGCATGTGGATACTTGGTCACGTGTTGGCATGCCAACCTCTCAGACAAATGTCAGTGAATGAGGAGTTGCTTCTTTCCACAGTGGGGAAAACATTATGTGTTACAGAAACATTGACACTTCACAAATGAGAAAAATAATGTGTCTTCAGTGAATTCAGTCATAAGGAGGAGAAAAGCTACATGAAATAGAAAATATTTCTCATTTTATTGTGTTAAGTTGCAAGATGATATTTAAGTACTGTCTACCAGAATAAAAGAGGAATGCCATACTGTTGCATGGCTGCCTAGTTTTCATAAACAGGCTTTCTAAAGTACCATAACTACATAAACAGGTTTCTAAAGTACCATAACTACAACTGCCATGGTTCTCCCAGAAACTAAGTTGTCCCAGCTATGTTTATATCTCTTTCATATCTTCCTTAAACTAACAAATTTCTATTTATGTGAGCTAGTAGCTTTGGGTTTATGCCATGCAAAAGATGTAATCCAGGCTCTAATTATGTCTAGAATTAGTTCAAATGCTCACAACTTGTTTCCTTGGAAAGTAGATGACAATAATATAATAATATACTATCTTGTTAATTGTCCTACACACTTTGTATCTTTAGTGCAGAATTGTACTGAAGTTTCTTGCAGAACTAGGGTCAATTCTCACCAGTATTTTGCCAGGGAAAAGAAGTCATGTGAATTTATACTTACAAAAAATTGATACTCTCAAAAATTTTACTGTTCACTTTAGGACTAAAGTTTTCACAGAAATCAGTACCAAACCATTGCCTTGTATGGACATCAAACCTCATTTGAACTCTAAATTATATATGTAGTATAAAACCACTCAGTTTCTTTCTGTCCCTACACATAAATCTGAAATAATCCTTGAAGCAAAAATAGCAAAGTGACTAGTCCCCACAAGAAAATACATGACCTGAGTACATTGATGAAAATGTTGTCTAATGTGGAGGCCCTGGGGGGGCATCCCTTAAGTCAGGGAGACACAAGAAGCTTCCCTCAAAAAGCTGTTAAGACCCCATTGATTCCTTTCCCTGTTCCTATGTCTGTTCCTATGTCCCTGAGCCACTCACTCCCTATTCCCCTACTGGCCATCATCTTTGTACTGCCCAGGAGCACGGTTCAGCCCCTACCTCTGGGAGAGAGGGAAACTGGCACCCTCGACATGTGGGTCTCTGGGACTCTGAACATCCCACCACACGGCTGAATTAAACATCTGGGGATATTATGTAAAGGCCCTTTTTGCTTCTTTACCCTGGACTTTACTGGCAGTTATTCAGGCTGCAACAGTCTAAGTGCACTGTCGACACCAGACCCGCCCATGTCCAAGCAGATCCCACAGGACATGATGGTATCTAGTGTCTTTCAATTTTCTTTTTACTCTCCTGAACTGTACCTCTTACCCTAATTCTAATACCACTATCCATCCTAATATAAAGCATAGGATATTGGCCCTCAACACAGTGCTGAAACACTGCCCAAGGGCAATGAGAGCTGGGACTGAGGATTTAGTGCCCACCTGAGACCCACCAGCCTTCCACACTCAGTCCAGCCCCATTCAAGGGCTGTAGAGCCCTTGACACAAGGGTTCACACAAAAGCATGCTTCAGTGCCTTCCAAGTCCAGCCCTTACTTCAGCTATTCCTACTGTTGTCTCTTCACAGCTGGGCAGAGCTCTCCCATTCCTCAATAATATCTCCTGTGCCAAATGGGAAGCTTCTGTGCAGCTGACTGAAAAATTACTTTCCTAAAGGCTAAGGCACAAGGTCTTCCATTCAGACAACCCTGCCCTTTCCTTACTCTACTCAGAAGTGCAGAGAGGTGCCAAACCTTAATCAAAACTCAAGTGTGGGTATTGGCCAGTATGGATGCCAACCCTCACAATATCCCAGGGACCATTCCTATATTAGCACAAAGAGGGACGTCAGCTATGCCTGGGTCCTCTCCTCTAATTGTTTTAAAGAGGCAGTCAAGCCATCTTAAACTCATTCTTTCGTGATTATTTGCTCAGACTACTTCTTCTTCTAAAAAATCCTCAGCTTCTGTTCATTTTGGATACCACTTTACAGTGCCTTCACTGACTTGGATCTTCAGACTTGATGTCTGCAGTCAGCAGCAAATGGTATCTGTATATTGTTCCCTTCAGATGTTGACTAACTGGGCAGAAAGCTGACAGTCTTGATCTGGGAGCTAACATAAAGGCCAGGGTGGGGTGTGAAAACCTTTCAAATATTTTTTTTTAGCTCAGAGCTAGAGACTTGCTACAGAACACATAATTTATGCAATTCATTGAAGGGCCTTAGGGACGTTTTCCATGTTTCATGAAGTTTTACTGTCTGGATTGAAGCAGTGGCCTGTATCTAACCCTCTGCTGAGTACCCACTTTCAGACGTTAGGCTAATGTTGACAACATAGTTAGATCTGTAAAATATCTAGGGAGTTTCTAAACATATATATGTCACTGAGTCATGGAAAAATCCCAAACACTGCTCATCCTGATAGCTAGAGCATCTATCCAAAATCTGAAGGAGTAAGGAAAGCAAAGATGTTTTGACCAGAAAAAAACAGAAGGCTTGTGTGCCTTGCTAGGAATAAAGCGCGCAGCAACGTACAATCCATGTCTCATCTTTTGATTAGTCTTGAGTATGGGTATTGAGTCTACTTTTTCTTTCACTTTCCTACCCCTCTCCAATATCAAAAAACCCAGCAAGATGATCTCTCCTCTGTCACTAGCTATGAGGTGCTTTAGGATAATAGCAACAGCTAATATGTGGTGGTATGAATGCTAAAAAGACCTTCATAGGACCTCTCTGTGGGATATATCCATCCTGGGAGTTTACACTGTGTGGACATGGGTGGGATTGCTCATGAAGCTACCTAATATGTCAGGTATGCCTAGTCTGGGAAGCTCACAAGAGCTGTCTGACAGAGCATGGTGGCCCCAACAACTGACTAAAATAGCAGAAGGCTCTTTTCACTGAGATCCTGCATAAAGCAACATTCAATCAATTAAAAATTTCTGTGCAGAGCTCCATCTTACCTTTCTAATATTTTCTTACTACATCTGGAGAAGAGACAGGCAGTTCCAAGGTTAGGTGTCCTTCACTTCCCTCCTGATCACAGAGTGCACTCAGATGTTGGTCCCTACACGGGGGAATTATCAGTTCCTCCTCCTTTCCTGCCCCTTGGTTGCTGGCACCAGATCTCCCTGATGGTCTCTCTCAATTCAGCTATCCCACATTTCCTCTGACAGTCCATGAGCAATGATGGACATGACACTGGCAGAGCACTTTTAAAACAGAAGTATTACTTATTTTAGCCAGAAAGAACAAAGCACACACAGAAAAGTATTTCAAAACAAGAAAATGAATGTCCGGGTTATTTTTCCTTGCTAAAAAGGTGGCCTGGTCACTGACTTTCTCAAGTTAGACAGCCATAAGAAAAAAAATTCCAACTCATAGAATTAATCTACACATAATGTAGGAAATTGAAAAAAGGGCAAATCAGACTTTATGAAATACTTCTCTAAAAATCTTTAGAAATTATTGAAAAATTAAAATATGAACCTAAAACTGACTTTTTCCTTTCAATGTGCCTTTTGCTATCTCCAGTCTTACAGAGAGAGGGTTGATGCAGTTCCCACTTAAAACTACAGCTGAAATGACTGGAAACATTTAACTGAATGCAGTGGGCATTGGATTAGGACTTCATTCACAGTCATTCACACACTATCCAGTAACCGGAAATAACACATGTACAACTTCCCTCTGGCTGAGAAGTTAACCCATCACTTCAAGGATGTCCCAGCAATCCCCTCTAGTATCTCACACTGCAGTAGCTATGCACAGTACTTAATATGTGCAGCTGGCAATAAGATTTCCCACCATCCTGCTGAAAATCATCCACTTAACTCATACAACAACTCATGAGTCACTATCTGAACTCTGAGTACAGAACACTACAGCCATCTCTTCAGCAATGAAGTAGTTAGTGAGCATACCAAGCCTGTCCTTTCCTGTAAACAACCTCTCCTTAATGTATTTTCAGACACAGCTGTCAGATGCCCAAATACTTTAAAAAGCATTTGAAAATCTAGGTTGCACCCTACTGGAGACAGCCCAATTTCCCAGTCATGACAGAGCAAATCTGTTCTGTAAGCATAAAGGCTTTGTCTTAGGCCAAATCAAGGTTATGTACAAATACACACAGCAGTTGGGATCAGACAGTCCATACATTTCTACTGTCAGAACAGGGAAACACATCTTTTTGACCATGCAAACAGTAAACAGTGTATCAGACTTAAAATTTTTAAAAGTGCTAATGTTAATAACTTTCTTAACAAAAAGAAAGGAAGAATAGGGCATAGGAAGAATTGCATATCTCAATGCTAGTTGTGTTGCTCAATGCACTTGTGGAAAACATGTTCATTAAAATGAAAAGAAGAGATAGGATAGGACCAGACAGGGTCCCTTTCCAAAGGGAGCTGTGAATAAAATAATTCAACTGATGTAATTACTGGGGAATTGTTAGGGGATATTTACATCAAAGAAAGCAATACTATTCTGGCTCTGGTCTGGGCCCCCTTCAGCACTTCCCAGCATCCAGCACACTCAGGCAATATCTGTGTCATAGGGCATAGCCAGTGTCACGCTACTGCCTCTTTGGTCTCTTATCAAGATGACAAGGGACACTTATAATACCATCCTCAGACTACTGTGGTAACTGGCACGCTGACTCAGGACAACTGTGAGATGCTCTTAAGGAGAGCATTTGCGCAGCTCATGCAAAGGTCATTTGCACAGCTCATGCACTAGAAATGTTAGCTGCTACAAAGTGCTGTAATGCCAGCAAGCGTGACGCTAAGGCACTCACCATATCCTGCAAGCTGATCAATACCAGAACAAATTTCATAAAGCTGCCAGGAGCTTAGATTATGTTAACACAAACAGCAAAGAAAGAACAGCCAGAAAAGATACTGAGAAGTAGGAAAGATAGCAAGGCACACAGTCCTTATGACAGCCCAGAGAAAAGAATCAGGACAAACAGCTTTGGATGATCTGCACGTGTACATCTATTCCTTTGAAATGCTGGGATATGTTTCTTTACCATAGAGGGGGAAGTTAATGGAAGAGGTAGTGAATGGATGGAAATAACATGAAGTGATTTATGATCAGGTGAGAGTGGCGACTCACAACTCCCTCGAGCAGCAGCATTTAGACTCTAAAGTATATAAATTACATACTTGGGAAACTGCAAGTTGCAGGTTGTAGCCTTGTTTTATTTGGCTGTCCTGACTTTAACTGGGGTTCAATAGATCCAATTTTTCAATTTCAGACCATTAGAGAGAAGAAGGAAAGGAGGTTGTAATTTTTTTGTTTCTACTACCATGTGATCTTTTCAGCACATAAAGGTCACCTACAGTAGATGTCAATAATCACACTCTTTACAGTTTCCTTAAAGTTCATAATTTTACAGAACTATTTCACAGGTTACTAAACCAAACCAAATTACTTCTCAGCAAGAGTGAATTGGTGCCTTTCCTATATAATTTTATGAGTTCCCTCTGGGTCTTCTCTAGTCCAAGGATTTGAGCATTTGGCACAAGATTTGAAACATGAACTGACTGTAAAGGAGTGGAATTATCTGGACGTTTCAAAAGCACAATATTAGATATTTTTCTCCAGGAATGGTTAAATAGAGACACCTTTTTTATTTGAAAGAGAAAATTCTTGGAGTCAAAATTCTCTTTGAGCAACTTCAGATGGAAATTTATCCCACATTTTCATCAGTACAGTTTAATTCAGCATGTTGGTCAGACTTAGCATCTAATTTCTCAAGGTGCTATGGGTTCACAACTCTGACTGAAATCCCTCAGACCTGCAAGGTCTTGTAACCTTTATTAAGTAGCCATAAGTGCTCACACAAAACTACAGACTGCTTCTCAAAATGCAGTCCAACACTTTTTTGAGTCTTTCTCATGCAAAGGGCAAATAAAATCATATCCACTTACTGTATTTCACAAAAAGAGGGGAAATGTAATGAAGATTTAACTAAGGGGAATGTGATAGAAATGTCTTTATTTGTTCAATTTTACTAAATTGCTGTTTTTTTTCTCCAAGGCCTCGAGGAAGGTAATTTTCAGCAAAAATTACATCCTAACTGGGATTCTTGGCATTGATTTAATTTGACTTCTTTTAACTGAAATGCTTAGAATTTAAAAACTGTTTCCATATGTGAGAGGTGATAAGCATGTACATCATTTGATGTGCATGCTGTAAGCCCAAAATACCAATAAACACAGATACACTTGTTTACTTCAGCATGGCATCACTCCCATGCAATATCTGTTTCAGCATCTTACTCCAATTAAATCCCACATTGCTTCTTTGATAATATTCTTATCTCTCTTTCCTAAGCTTCAGCGTATAGGGAGTAGCAAATAAGGAACTGGTTTTCAGGATTCCATGTAGTATAACTGGAACAAAAAGCAGAAGGAAAACTGGTTCTCCAACACTCAAGCCAGGGGAAAGTACTGCCCTCCCTCTCAGCACCTGCTGAAAGCTAGCAAGGGCTCTTGTGGTGATTACCAAGTTTCCTCTTGCCTAGAGTATCTTCAAGGTTGTTTACCTTGGATTTATTTCTTGATCTGAATATTGAAATTTCAAAACATTTTTCCAGTACTGTTGAAACAGAGAATAAGATGCTTGTATTTCTTTCTGGGAATGAGGAAATGCCAAAATATTCAATTTTACTTAAACATGTATTAACAATGAGTATCCACAAAATGGAAGGCTTAACAACTCTCACTTCAACAGTAGTTGTGTGAGTGTGTAGGAAGAAATTGCACTTCTTCTTATATGGTGTAAAAAGAGATCTTACACATTTTAGTGAATCTGGTTTTAAGCAGTGAAAATATGTCTTAATATATTTTTTCAAACTCAATTTGTAATTCAATTGGTCTCACAACAAAGATATTTTTCATCTCTGTTTCACAGACTGTATTCTCCTGTGAGTATGTTAAAATATTTTCTTTCAAAGGGGGCTTTTTGAAACCAATACCTGCAAACTTATTGTTGATTATTTGTACCCAGATATTATGCCCCAGATATTAGGGAATGAAGACTTGTATTGGCACATATTTTTAACTTTTAAATAGGTAAATATTTCAGTAATTTCTTCCTTCAGTATTTTTTGATATCTAGGGGTCTTTTCCCATATAGTAATGAAATTAGATGTATGATCATGAATGCCTGCATATAAATGTATCAACCACAGTAAATTTAGAATATTGGTGTAATTTCAGTAAATAAAACTAAGAAATATTAAACTAGTGTGGGTTTTTATGTCACTTTAGGTAGACAGAAATCTTGGAAATCAAGTACCACCATAGTTTTGATTATTTTGTTTTTTAATTTCAGAGACTATTAGATAAACCCTACACTGAAAATTAAGTTTGAAAATACCAAAGTGGATAGAGTAATAAATAATATTAAAAGAATTACAGTAACAAGAAAACATACTTAATGCTGCATAGCAGAACTGCAGATTTTGTCTAATATACCGTGAGATTTTGCCACAATAAATGGAGAGAGGGAGAATTCCCTTATTTAAACTGTTGTTAATGTTCCAGCAATGTTGCATTGACAATTTACCCATTACCTGTTAGTCATGACACAAAAACATTTTGCACTTACTCAGACCTAAAGGCAAAACATTTTAATTGTGCAGTGCAACATTTTTTATTGTACTGGCTCTTTATCAGGAATATTTTAATACACAAGCTACATTTTCATATTTAATTACAGTTATCACACCTTAGCCTGAGGCTTTATATTTAATCAAGTAAGAAAACTCCCTACGATGTAGACAGCTCCTGTAAAATATGTTATGGAAACAGTTTTTATGAGAACAACTGATTAATATCTGTGAATTCACACTTCAGTGATAATAGTCAGGATGTTGCAAACAAAAAACAAACTTCCCTTGGGTAATCTAAAGCACTAAGGAGAAGCAGCACTCCAAAGATACCATGAGCCTTTTGAAAGAGTGGTCAGGTAACACCATAGAGACCCCTTTTCTAGATGATGTCTTGGCTTACTATTTCCTAGACTAAACTTCTCATTCAAGTTCATATGATGTGGACACTACAAGAAAAGAAACTCTTTCAAATCTCATGAAGGAAATGCTCAGAGGGAACAACTGGGAATGCTTTCTAAGATCAGCCTCAGACAACATAACTTGGAGTAACAGTTTCAGGCTCCTGAGCTGAAACTCAAGCCACCACATCCACTTTACCAATTGGCCTGCTACAGTCATCAGTATCAAGGGCATCTAATAGAAAACTTAGCAAAAACATCTTCTCTTCATCTGTAGTGATCTACTCTGAAAAAAACCCCAGTTATGTGTACCAGCTGCTAGCCCCTGACCCATGTAAGGCTTAAAGGTGAAGCTAGAACTCCTTCTTCTCAGGGTGAGGTGTCTCCTAAGATGTCTAATCCCGAGCTTTTAATTTGAAATATCCTGTTCCATTAACCTCATTTCCTTATTCCTACAGAAAAACGTAACTGTTCAGATGAAACATATTTAGACCTCAAAAGATGTATTCTTTTGGGAACATTAACTTTTTCCCTGAGTTTTCAAAAGGTGTCCACTTTTTCCCTGGTGATTTTCTCGAGAGCAGGACTGCTCACAGCAAAGGCAGCTGTGGCCCAAAGTGGCAGCTGTCCTGATGATACCTTTCCTCTTTATTTTCCTCTGCACCTGCAGCTCTCATGGAGGATGCCACATGCTCTTCCACAAGAACTGCTCCGGTAGTCAGCTGAGGCTGAAAAAGGACATTATTTTGTGTCTAGCTATGTACTTTAGATCAGTGCCAGCCCACTCTGAAAGCCTACCTTTATTTCCTCTGCAGTGGTGTACTTGGCTGAAGATTACTATTCCCCTACTTAGTAAGCAGCCTCCTGAATTGTGAAGATAAACACTTTTGAGTCCTACTTTTATCACAGTGTGAGTCCTAGCTTTATTTCCTGAATGGTACAGCTATACTCCAAAACAGGTTTTTTTTTTTCCCTCAGCTATCTCTACACTCCTAGTTTAAACACCCACAGTTAATCTTGTGCAAGCCTCTAGCTATTTTTTGGAAAAGCAATTTTGAAACCAGCAATCCAGTCTCATTTTCCATGATTTTAAAGGAGTTAACAGATAATTTCAGACATGGGTAACAAAGGCAGGGAATGAGGAAAAAGGGTGTCTCCTGTTCAGGGCTGCTGAGTTGCCATGTTTACAGCTCCAAGCAGCTCCAAGCCATGTGACCAGCCACAGCACCATCTGTAAAATGATCCAGCTACTGTACTCTTGACTTTTGCAAGTTATGAGCTGCCACAAGAGATTGTATAAGTGCTGGAGCAGCTGCAGAACCTTTCCCTCACTGAACTACTGAGGAGGCATGCCAGCTTGTTTGTGTGCTCCTCCACAACCTTTCACCTACTTTGGCTGTTAAGGCTGTACTGGGAACCTCCAGCAGCTTGACAGCTTGTGCAGCCGCAGCGTCGGGTGACAGAAAGATGAGAACGGGAAGATATGACCCTTGTTTGTAATGCTATTTCTGTCTTTTTTTCCATGTAAAGGGCCACATAAATATTTAGAAAACAAATGTATTAGTAGGTTAAAGTATCAATCCAATTCCATAAATGCAGACCCATCTGCAGGCGGAGGGTGAAAGATTTGCCCTTGGTACTGCTGGAAATTTCACAAGGTGCTGTGAATATGACTCGTGCACTTGTCACCAGACTGCTCCACTTACATTCAAAACTTCCTAGTGCTACCATTAATTTATACCCAGACTTACTGCGCCTCCTGGGTTATCATTTACCCTTCCTTACAGAAGCTGAATTAGAAGTTGCCTTTGTCCCTAGCAGAAAATGTTAGTCTGGTTCCGTAAGAGAAAAAAACTGATGATGTTGCCTATCCACCTGTTTGCCAAACCATTCCTCCTAAGCATTTTAACCAAATTTGAATACATTATCAACTCCCTACAAACTCTGTACAAACTAGCAGGTGGTTTAGGGAGGAGAGATTAGAATTTTACTCCACACTAGATAAAAGGGAGGGGAAACTCACCCTGACTCATTCTACTAGAGAGTAGCAACCACATCAGTAGTCATTCCACATGTTTTGGCTGGTCAGGAGATGGCACACATCCCAGCACAATCTATTGGGTCTCCAGCACTTGTTGGGTTAGGAAAAAGAGCCTTACATTTTTGTATGTCCCCACAGAGAAAAAGGAAGGGCAAAAGCAACCATGATACTTTCTATCAGACATCAGCAACATGGTCAGTTATTACACATGTTGGCTGACCAGGAACCCGGCTCTGACCTCGGTACAGCACGCTGTGTCTCCGGCAGGGGCGAGGACACAAGAAACATGAGGTGAGAGAGAGCTGATTGCAATGGAGAGCTATTAGGAGACAAATGGACAGGAATCCAGGCTTCATTCATTCCACTCTTCTGGACCCATCTGTTATGGAAAAAACAGAATGTTAATGCAGCTCCATTTTCTTAAGCGTAGTCAGCAAAACATTACTGTGACCAAGCAACTGCAAGTGTTGTTACTGCCTTTTCAAAACTTGCCCCAGGGCAGTTCAGAAGAGGAAAGTCAAAATATCTAATCAGCAGTGAAACCCCCCTCTGATGAATACTGCAGTTCAGAATTTGGCACTGTCCTTCATAGTCATTGCTCTCTGACACCTGCACTTAAAACTGTCACGTGTTTCAGAAGGAGGGTGAAATGGTGGTTGGAGAGGAAATAAAGTGAGAACACTGCTAAAGATATGATAGATAGAGGCATTATATGAAGTGGTTACAGTTTTCACAACCTAGTTCACCTGCATCTTGGCTGATGATGAATCCTCATATATTGTTACACTTGAGCCTAAAACTTAGCTGTCTTGCTCAACATTCAGGACATCCATAACAATTACTTCACAGATATATAGTTTATATATACAAGAATGGAAATTAATGTTGTTCAGAACCTCCTGTAACATATAACCATCATACAAAGAGCGAGAAGCAAATCTGAATTATGAAGGAGACACGCTTCTTTTAGAAGCTCATCTGAGTAAAAAAAACCCTCAGTTGTTGTGCTAGTGATAGGTAAAATTATTGTAGAAGTTTGCTTTGATTTAAAAAAAAAACAGGTTTTGAGTTACTGGAGCCTTGTCCTTTTAACAAATGGGGAAGGCAACACGCTTCCTGTATTTCCTGCAACTACAATTTTACCTTTGTTCACAGCTAAACTGAATGTGTAAGATATTTGTTCATACCATACTGCGTTTAACTACCAGGAAAACAATAAGAAAATAAGTTGCTGTAAAGAAAATTAATGCAAACAGAAATTGTTCTTAGTAGACTATTTCCCTATTCAGACTGCTCACAAAGGATATTCAAGTTACTTATATTAAGCAGGCTCAGCACACCAACAGATTAAATAAAGTATCTATAGTGAAATATAGTAGAAATAGTGACCTTATAAACTGCAATTACTGCCTACTGCAGAGAACTTCCTGACTCAGATTTTTCTGCAGAGTTAATTTGGAGGTTCCTTCTTGTCACCGATTAGTGGCTTCAGGAAGAAAGTGGAACTAAGCAAAAGCTATCCTACGCGTTTCATGGTTTAAACAAATGCATATGATATTTTCACTTCTGTAACTCATCTGCAACTTCCAGACAAACCAAGTTGAAACAATCAAAAGCAAATACCAAATTTTCAAATTTTTAACTTCTGGCAAGGACAGGAAAAATCAAAGTCCTTACATTTGTTGCTATTTGATGTCTAAATTTTGCTTCATTTCACATTTCATATGCCAATATTCGATCACTGCAGTAAAGCGGAATATATCTCATGGAAAAATAACAGAATAACTCTCCCAATAAAATAATAAAACAGGGAGCAATAAAATAATAAAACATGAAGTACAGTGGGAGTAGAACTGTAAGTAGGGATAACAGATATGCTAGGAAGACAAAAATGAGATAAAGTTTAAAAAAAACAGTCTAATGACAAATATTTTTCTCTGTCTATTAAACTAAGTGCACAGCTGTCTTGTGAGGAATTTGATTTTCCTTCCCTTAAAAAAGAGTTTACATGTTTGTGTGTGTAAATATATGCATATAAAATTGGACTGGAGAGTTGTATGCAAATATTAGGGCACAATTATTTTGTATTATTTTACTGCCACATGCTCCTGCTGTTACAGAGTACGTTTTTGAATGTCAGAAAGCCCTCCACTGACATTAATTCCATTCTTTAATGCCTTATGCAAACCCTGCCCTCAGTGAAACGGACTTGGCGTGCTGGGAACAGGCCAGGCAGCACTGGAGAGCCAAGCTTCTCCAGCAAAGAGGAAAAGTGAGGGGGCTTTTCCCAGCTCGACTGTGACGGTGGGAGATGAGCTGTCCCTGAGAGCACTGTGTCAGCCCCTTCTTAGGTCAGCTCTAGCGACAGTAAATAAAGGCCACATGCTGATCTGGGGCCAGTGCGTCACCAGCACAGCTGTCCTCGGTATTTGGTCACTATTAACCAGGTCACAGCCATGACCTACATGTCGACAGCCTGCGGGTGGGATCTGATTTTGCTCCCTTTGCCTTCCATGCAGTCGGCCCGCCTCTGTGCCGAGCCTGGAGCTGCTCTGTCAGTACCAGCACCGCCAGCATCCCCTGCATGAGTGCAAACACACAACTCCCCGGCCACCATCGCGCCCCTCAGGCCGGGCCACGGTGCCGTGCAGCGCCGCCCGCCCCCCCGAGCCCTGGCGCCCACTGAGTGTCCGTGCACAGCCCGCACAGGGCCGGGACCCCGCAGCCCGTGAGGGGCGGGAGCAGCACGGCGCTCTCGCAGCTGGGCACGGCCACGCTNCCGGGCCGGGCCGGGCACGGGGAACGCCGCCAGCGCTGTCACGAGGCGCCCAGGGTGGGGCGCGGCCTGCCGGAGCCCCGCCCCCCTGCGATTGTAAATAGAGGCGCCACGTGAGGCCGCCCGCCACAAGCGAGGGGACGGTGACAGCCCCGGAGCCCGCGGGTCACTCGCTCTCTCAGCGATCGCTTACCTGCCACGCACCCGCCGCCCCGGCAGCGATGAAGGCCGCCCGGATCGCCCTCCGCAGCGCTGCCCCGCTGGCTGGGGCCAGTGCCGGCAGCAGCGGCCGGTTGCCGCAGGAAGTGGAGCAGTTTTCCCGTTTCTCCCCTTCCCCGCTCTCCATCAAGCAGTTGCTGGACTTCGGTGAGAGTCGGGAGGAGCGGGGGGAGGTCGGGGCTCGGGGGCAGCCCAGACCCGGGGCTCGGAGGCTCGTTTCCCCGTGGAGGAGAGAGCCGGGGGGGGTGCGGGAGCGGCGCTCTGCGGGACAGAGGAGGCGGCGATCCCTGCCCGGAGGGGTCCGCGCTCAGCCAGCGCTGAAGTCGCGGCCGCCCCCTGGCTCGGCTGCCCAGCGCCAGGGCAGAGGAGGGGAGCGGGCCCGCCGGGTATTCCCAACCCCGCTGGGAATCTGCCGGCCCCGGAGTGGTGGCTGCGGCCTCGGGTGGGCACCCCCGGCTGCAGTTAGCCGCCGGCCAGGTGCCAGGGGCTGGAGACCTGTGAGTGCCGCCACCAGAGCTGAAGATGCGCTACCACACTGCTTCGGCGGTGTTGGTAGGGTGCGGGCACTGAGAGGGACATGGGCTGCGGGGCGTGTTCGTGCTCCGCGCACACGGAGTCGGGAGGAGCCATCAGCCGGAGCGAACGCGCTGTTCCCAGATCCCATTATCGCCTTGGCAGCCCTGGCGGCTGTGCGCGCATGATACTGCCAGACGTCACCCTGAACAACCTCCTGTTTACAAAGGCCGGAGTGCTTCTTCGGGGATTGCAATAAAGTCTCATGTCTAAATGGGATCTGTACAAGTATTCCGTCAAGGAACACGCTGTGTCTTACTGTCATGTAAACAGCGTTCTGCATAAACATGTAACACCTAACACTTAGGTGAGCTGACCAGTAAAAGCCTCGTGATCGCAGAGAAATAGAGTCCTGAAGTTTATGGGAAGTCAGCAATCTGTATTGGCATCTTGAAACGTCCTGAACCAAAAACTGTATTTTGGATTTATTCATAGGCTCGACTAATGGATGTGAGAGAACTTCTTTCGCATTTCTGCGACAAGAACTTCCTGTGAGGTTTGCAAACATCCTGAAAGAAATTGATCTTCTTCCTGATAAATTACTAGGCACTCCATCAGTAAAATTAGTAAAAAGCTGGTAAGTATGAACTGCTTGAATTCAGCATGCACAGTTACACAGCTTTGAGAACTTTGTTGTTACAGACTTTTTTGAATAGTAGAAAGTATAACAAAATACAGTAGAGATGCAGTTCCTTCTTCAAATCTGAGTTGCAAGCTGTTACACACTGTCCTTTCCTAGCATACTAAAATTAAATTGAAAACCAATATAATTACATTGTTTTCTTTAAATAGGTATGGAGGGGAGGGAGTTAACAGTTTGAAACAGCTAATAGAGAAGGGAGAAAAGAAAACGTGTTCTGTTTCCACACAGCATTACAAACTCTGAGACCCACACAAAATGGGAAAGCAGGCTATGTACTTGTTTTAATCTCTCACTGATGCAGTTACTAACAGAGCTTCTATTCCAGAGTGTATTGCCTTGACCTGTGCAGCAAGTGTTTGAAATTCAATTAACATAATCTCTGCAGTTGACACAGTGATGGAATCTGATTTAACCTTGCTTACTGGCACAGTTGCGGCATTTGCCAGGATGGCTGACATAAAGAGCAGAAGTATTAGAGTCAGATCTAGAAACTCTTCTTAATATAGCAAACTGTTGTGCCTTTGCCGTATGCGTCAAGGCTGTCAGATGTTAGTGCAAGCGGCTCAGCTGCTTAGCTTCTGCCAAAGCTAATCAGATTTGGAAAAATTTTTTTAAGTGGCTCCCTGATTGGCATTGTCATTTGGGTCTTCTTTTACATCTCTCCTAAAGAATTGTAAGGGGATCCTACATACCTTAAGTGAGGGTTTAGATTCCTTTCTGGTGGCAGGCACAAGAAAAGACTTAAAACTTCTGGAGTTCAGGCAGTCAAGAAGTCTCTGTCATTCCATTGCTGGTTGTAACTTGGATATTTCAAAAATATTTAAGACTCCTAGATGACTTCTTAGGACTAATGATGTGCACAAAACAAAGTATTTTTCATATTTCTAGATTATTAAAAATCAAATTGATATCATTGTATTCTTTTTCAATAGGTACATCCAAAGCCTAAAGGAGTTGATTGAATTCCATCAGAAAAGCCCAGATGACCAAAAAGTCTTATCTGAGTAAGCTTTTAATTTTTTCTTTGAACTTTTTAGTTCACATTCTACTTTTCACAATATATTCACTTTATACTGACAGCACTGATAAACTGAATTTTATAATTTAGCAGGAAGAACTGAACATAGAACAAGCTGATTGAAATCTGACTATGTTTAGCAGTATTGTAAATAAATATGACCTGTTGCAGCCTAATTTCAAGGTCATATTGCCCCTTGAACTGTCATGACAGAGAAATAAAAAAAAAACTATCTGTGCAATCATATCACTACTTTTTTCCAAGATGTCAGCTTGGGATCTTTTTCCTTTCCTTACATTTTCCTCTGCTCAAATAAATGAATTAACAGGTGGTGAATTTGATATGGCTCATTATACCTTTTGTTTTAAAAATGCCAAATACTTCTGTATTAGGACAATGAGGAATTACTTTTAAAAGAGTGAAAAAATCACACTGTATTTTAGTATTAAGGCTGTTAAGCACTTATCTGTGTTGGTGCTAGATTAGATAATTGGCATTATACAAAGCTTGCTTCTATGTAGTCTGAGAATAATATTGTAAAAAGATTTTTTTTTAACCTAGTTTTATAGATACTCTGATTAGAGTCCGAAACAGACATCATGATGTGGTTCCTACAATGGCACAAGGAATAATTGAATACAAAGACACTTTTAAAGTAGATCCTGTCACCAATCAAAACATCCAGTATTTTTTGGATCGTTTTTATATGAGCCGTATTTCTACCCGGATGCTAATGAACCAACACAGTAAGTAGAAAATTTTACCTGAGAAAAAACTTCAACCTAATGAGTAACATGTTAATGTAAACACTGCTTAAAACTGCTGGAGAACTGCTTTAGATGATTTTGTGTGACACTGAAAAGTTAGAAACTGAATCTATCACTTACAAAAGTAATGGGAAAACTTGTTTTCTAGACTACAGAATAATTGAAATAACTCTTTTGTGGAATATGTAGGGATATCATTCTTTATGATAAAAAAACTTTTGGTCTGAAAAACATTTAGATGGGAGCTACAGAAAAGCCAACATAGTTTGCTGACAGTAGATAGCATTTTAACTCATAAAAGGCATGAACAACATTCAATATTTTATGTGATTATATGCTGTGATCACACTGTATTAGTCTCAATTTTGGAGCTTTTTTTTTTTTTTATAACACAGTATTTGGGATTAAGTGTTGTATTGCTCTCATGTCAAACAGCTCTTCTTTTCGATGATAAATCTGGCTCGGGGCACCCAAGGCACATTGGAAGTATTGATCCTTGCTGTGATGTTGGTGAAGTAGTGAATGGTGGGTATTCTTGGAGCTTTAATGTCTCTTTTCCTGATCAGTATCTATATCTGATTGCAAACAGTTGGGGTCACCATCTTCTTTTGTAGAGGATGCTGACTGCCTTTAATTGAAATAGCTGAAAGTAGTCATATCAAAGCATGAGCTTTTTAGAGGACAGAATTTTAGAGAGCAGTAAAAATACATGTTGGAGTAAGTCCTAGCAAGTGACAGATGAGGTAGGAGTTGAAGTTGTCTGAGGTGTTGAGATTGGTCTTACCTGCTGGTAGATAACAGACGCATCAGTTCCGTACAATTATCAAACTGTACAAAGATTTGATCATGCTTCTGTAATTGCCCATTGTTCTCAATTTTTAGTGCACATAGTGGATTCAATGTTATCATTCCCTTGAGACACATTCCCTTGGCTATGTGTTAGACTTACACCTTAGCAGCTAATGCAGTTAAAAGCTCTATTCTGCCATGCATTAGAATGAATTTTTACATTGCTCAATATTATACTTTGTATCATTTATTTAAATAATTATTTCAGATGCTTATGAAAGTGCCAAGATGTTGTGTGACCAGTATTACTTAACATCTCCAGAACTGAAACTTACTCAAGTGAACGGTAAGATAAGAGCCTATTGGTAGCCAAAACTACTTCTTTTACTGAGTCAAAGACTCTCAATTCTGTAACCTTAGTGCACATACCAGTTGATTTGGCTTGGGCTAGTTCCTCTTCATTTTCTATTACAGGCACCTCATTTAACCTCCCATGTTAGAACTCAAATGTTGGTGTATCATAAACACAACATTTTTGAGGTACCATTTATAAATTTGAGAAAAGTCAGACAATATGAGAAGTTGCTAGAGAGGACCTCCATACCTGGAATGAGGAGTTGGGGCTGCTGACTGAAATGCTGGGTCTGGTCTGAGCTGCCTGCATGTGTCCAATGACAGCAGTCTGCTTAATGTTTGAAACCCTTTATTTATAAAGGGGAATAAATACATGACTTTTTTTATTTGTTTATTTGAAAAGAAACTTACTAAGCGAGTGGCAATTGCAATCTATATGCTGTTATGAATGCAGAAAGCTGGTTGCCAGTTTTGGAGTGGAGGGAAACCAAAAATGAAACTTGATTTATTTTTTTGTTTGTTTTGGCAGCTTGCTCATTGTAAAATTTGGATACCATATCGAAAAATGTCATCATCCTTTTAAGTGTTTTTTATTTTTCCTTTCCTCTAGGAAAAGCTCCAGGAGAACCAATTAGCATTGTATACGTTCCATCTCATCTTTTTCACATGCTTTTTGAGCTCTTTAAGGTATGTGAGTATGAATTTAAGAAAGTGAAGTGGAATGTGGGATTGTGGCCACCAGTAGCCTTCCGCTTTTAGAGATTACATCTGCAGGTTTGCCCTAGTACCTTTTCTGTGGAGTGGACAATGTATTTAGGAGTACTGAGTGCAGCTGAACTTCAGTGCTGCCAACATGATATACACAAATCTGGCAACCTTTAGCAACTGCTGAACTTTGCTCTTCTCCAGAAACCTATTGACTTTAGGGGAGTTACATTATTTAATTTACAGTGCCTGAGTTAATGTTGGGCAAGAGCATTGTAATCTTTCACTCAGAAGAGTCTTGGCTATGCTTAGATGTTTTTAGGTGTGAGACCTCCTCTGCTCCCATTGTGCCAAAATGCAAAGTGTGTCCCTTGGAAATTAGGCACTGATAGGAATAGAGGATAATTTTGCCTCTATGTTATAGGGATATGGTTTGAAGTGCATGGATTCAACAACCTCTGATCATGGTAACCTTTTTTTCTATAGAATTCAATGAGAGCAACTGTTGAATTCCAAGAAAACAGTCCTACCCTTTCTCCAATTGAAGTGATAGTTGTTCTAGGGAAAGAAGACTTGGCAATCAAGGTATTTTGTTGGCTTACTACAATGGACTTAATGTAATCTTTGCTATTACACATGCTTAGCTGGTTCTATTAAAAGATCTGGCCTCTGAGAACTGGTTGAAGACACTATGCATGAACACAAGAGTATTCTCTTGATGATATGAGCCTCTGTGTAGCACAGTTACCTAGTTGAAAAATAATGTGCTGCAAAACAAATCTTTACATTTATGCTTGTTGGAAAGATGTATTCAAATAACAGCATTTTAAATACCATTCTTAGTGCATGCTTGTTGTTACCTTTCTTCTCTCTTAAATCAGATCTCAGACCGAGGAGGTGGTGTTCCAGTGAGGAAAATTGAGCGGTTGTTTAGCTACATGTATTCCACTGCACCAAGGCCAAATGTGGATGATGCTCGAAATACCCCTCTTGTAAGATACTTTCAATACTCATGTTGCAAGTAGATTGTTGTAAGTGTTGGTTGGTTAATAATGAAATACTGTGTCCATCCTGCTGCCTTGTGGGGTATTCAGAGATTTACTGTGCCCCATAAGTACGAAGTTACACTTTTGAAACAGAATTTTAGTATTTCGCTTAGTGGACAAAAATGGGCTTTTAGAGGCATAAAGAAAGAAGAACATTACAACCTGAATCTAACCCCCTCTTTTTTTTTTTCTTCCTGCATTTCAATGACACTAATCTAGTTTGTCTTCACTCTCCACTCAGTCCTCAAACTTACTGTAGATCCTGTGGTCTTTCTGGAGGCATGCACAATTGGAACAGTCTTTTAGATTATTATATTTATTTCCCAGTAGAAAGCTCCTTTTACTAATCAAGCTGTACTAGCAATACCAAGGGAGGGAAAAATACTGAAATTTAATGTGCAAAAGTGGGACATATATATAGACTCTCCCTCTTCCATGGAGATCTTTTTTCTTATGACTTTGGATTTTTAATGGTCAGCTTCAGCATTCTCTCTGAAACTGATTAGAGATTTATGTTTTCTTCTAAGAGAAGAAAAAATGCAAAGGATTTTTAAACAGCTTAAAAATCTCTGAAGACTTTCCAGATATTTAAATTTAAGCCATTAGAGCTAGTAAAAAAATAATTCATTTTATATTGTATTTTATTTTTTAGGCTGGCTTTGGGTATGGCTTGCCAATTTCTCGTCTGTATGCTAAATACTTTCAAGGAGATCTAAATCTTTACTCCATATGTGGTTATGGAACAGATGCTATCATCTACTTGAAGGTATGTATTTAAAATTAGTTAAAGAAAAGATTACTGCCTTTAATGCAGTGGGATAACTACTCATTACCATTTTAAGGTAAACAGATTCTCTGCTCATGAGTAGCTCTTGTTTTTTCTTGAGAAATGACAGATTTAGTAACTGATTTTTAACTAGTATCAAAAAAGTCACTTGGCTTTAACTAGTCAACTTGAACAGCTACTAGTGAGAGCCCTGTTGGTTTTCAGATTGTGTTAGGGTGCTATCTATTTGTTCACAGAATGCAGAGTACTCGAAGAGAGTGAAGTAAAGGTGTGAGCAACAGATCTGGTTTGTTTACTCTAAACCAGAAAGTCTGTGTAAACTAAGTCCTTACGGCGTCAAGGTGCTATTCAACATCTGCCATATAGCCCCTCTGTGGGATTCAGATACCAGTCATTTTGAACACTGGGCATATAACTTGCGCTACTGTTTCTGTAAGAAACCTGCAAACAGCGCTATGTGTTTTCTGTTTTCTGTGCCTAATCATGGGAAAAATGTGCCTTGAATTCCTCTTGCTAAATGGAAAACACTGAAGCACAATCAGAGCAAAAGTATGAAAGGAAAAGACAGTTCAGCTATATATATGTAACATTTCTATTGAAAAATTTTCACTGGAATTTTGCAAATCCAAGTCCTTTTCCATGCATTCCTGGACTATCTTGAAAACATGTTAGAGGCTACTGCTTAAGGCCTATGAAAAATGCATAATTAGGATGAGATGTTGCTGCACTTGTCCTACCAAATTACCTAAACCAATCATAGATACTGAAGCACATAAACTACCACATCTATTGCAGAAACATTTGTATGAATAACTTTGTTTTGTAGTGTCACTGGCTTAACACTTCAGGCATGCTGAGTGAATTTTTGTTAAGTAGCATTATTGAGAGATATTAACCTGTTCTTTCTTGACTTTCAGGCCTTATCAACAGAATCAATAGAAAAACTCCCAGTTTTTAACAAATCAGCTTCCAAGCATTACCAGGCTACCTCAGAGGCAGATGACTGGTGTGTCCCAAGTAAAGACCCAAAGAATATGGCAAAGCAGAGTGCAGCTTCCTGAAGAGAAGTTGATATCAAGACACCCCAGGGGATCAAGCTGGCTTCAAGACCAGCATTTGGAAGTATTCATCTACCTTCAAAGAAGCAAGTTTCAGGACTAGCAGAAGAAAAAGAAGATAAGAGTATCATAAACCTAGGCTGTATGCACTGAATCTGAAACCTTGCTGTGGACTTCAGGATGAGGAAAATAGGAGCACATATGTCTTTAAAGAAGAGCTGTGTATAGAAGAAAATCAAGCTATTTTTTTTACTATGATCAAAGACTTGGTGTGGTAGGGGTGTGCAATTTTTAAATCCTGTTTAATGCTTGAATTCTTAATACTGACTGATAAACGAGTTATGCTGATGCATATTTTTCTGTTAGAATAGTTATCAGCAGTTTATCTTATTACAGAACTTCTCAGGTAGATAGATAGCATCTATATTTTAAAGTTGTATTTATAATGTTTGGAAAAGATACACTTAACATGGCAGTTTTGTAGAAAGATACAAACAGCATTCAAGTACAGCCTGACTGGAAGAGAGGGAGCCCTGGGAGTTAGGGAGAAAGTGTTTGTCATATATAAGGAAGTCCCATTTATAAAAAAAAGCTATTCCAGGAATAATTCTTAAGTGATCTTTGTCTTCTCGAGTGATGCCTTGCTTTGTGAGTCATGTTGCTAGATATTTTATGTTAAAGTGTTCATGGGAAATCAGCCAAGTAGGGCTTCTATGCATAAGGTAATGAAGAAGAAAATCAGGATATTTTTTAAAGCTACTGGAAATAAATGGAAAGCTGCTTGATTGTAACAGCTCTGACATTAGGGTACATCTAGCCTACGTCCCTGTTTTCTGGAGAATGTGGGCCAAGTCGGTTAGGATTTTCCAAGAGCTGGAGTCAGACATTGCAAGTTGAACAGAAAGCTTTTGGTGATATGTATTGTACAAGCATGTTGTGAAGAACAGCATGTTTAAAACATAGTCTTGTGCTTGGTTTCTGTTGTGCTGTTAGATTAGTGGCTCAATACACTAAACCAGAATCTGCCAATTGTCTTTTTCAAATTTGTATTAGACCACATCAGCTCAAAGATGTACATGGTGAATTTATACCCTAAAAGCTGTGGGTGAGCCCTGAAGGTCTGTTGGAAAGGTTTTCAGGAGTGGTGTTGGAACTGTAAAAATTTATTCTAAGAACTGTTCATTGCAATGGAAGGGGCTTAGGAAATGTTTCAAAACATAAACAGCACTGAAAACTACAGGAAAGCTTTTATGAAGAGCAAAATAGGGGGAATTCCCACAGGAAAAGTGCCAGTGGGAGAGAGTTATTCAGAAAATGTTCCATTCTCAGTAAGCTTCTTCCTTGCCCATCTTTGTGTGTTTTCACTTTTGTAAGCAAGGTAAACTTAACAGATGCTAAACTATTGGATGTTGCCAAGCTGGCCAGTCAGAAATTCATCAGGGCTGTAGAATATTACTTGAATTTTTATTTTTACTAATTATCATATTATCTTCTGTTAATGTGATACTTTGAAAAAAGTTGCAAATACAGTAAAACATCCTGCTCAGTATGACAGTTCACTATTAGAGATTTCTGTTTGTTGGACAGAAAAGGACTCCATGTTCCACTATGAATCTAAAATGGTTTTTAATAGAAAACTACCTTTGCATTCTTGAAGTACTGTTGAGATATATTTTTCATTGAAAACAAAATATTTTGATATGCCTCATTTATTTTAAAAACTATATTAAAGATAATTGCTGGGCATGATGACTTTAGTACTGCATCTAGGCTATTTTTATCCTGGTGAATGAACTGCAGTCACGAAAAGTCACCAGATTATGCATCTGAGCTTAGCTCAGTGAATGATATGGCTAATAAAAAGGAAATACCTTTGTCTAGAATATACAGGTGTAAAAAAGCTGCTTTCACTGTCATAAAGTAATTGAGTATTTGTTGATTTTAAAATTGAATATAATGTCAAAAACACATACCAAAATAGTCATTGTTGTCAAGTACACAAAATTTATACCTTTCTGTCTGTATCCAGTAATGCTTGAACCTGAGTTATGATCTGATGGTACATTTGTAACACAGGTGCAGCTGCTTCAGTTCAAAGCAGCTCAGGCACATATGTGCTGCAAAAATGTTTGTGATGCTGCTTGCAGAGCAAACCTGTGGAACATTCATGATGCAGGCAGAGGTTATGAAGCACATAAGGAACACACATGAAATCTGTGTAGTATTACAGATTACAGCTATCTACCTAGATAATACAGCACCTTTTCCAGCATTCACTGACTTTTTATTCTGAAAGCAGAGCTGTAGTTTCAAGTATTTTACTTGGATGTAGATGTTGAAATAGTTTTATAATAAAATCTTTTAAATGCTTGTCTGTGTCTTTGTTTTTTAAGAAGTCTCATGCAAGCAAGGGCTTTTTATTTTAAGTCTTATGAAACGGAGTTGAGAAAAACAACACTCATGCCATGTCAGGTACAGCAGGGGGAGAACCATTTGTAGAATGATCTGCTTCTGCTTAATGTTGCATTGATTAAGAGGTTACATAATACCTAAAATCAGTGCATCACAGTACCCATCTCCTTACTCTTTTGAATTAGGAGGATATTCATTTTGAGACAAGAATTGGGAATTTTCCATCAGTGTGTGTTCTATGCTCTGAAATAGTTGGGGTTTGTCCAGTTTTAAAGAATATGAAAATTGACTGAGAAAAAAAGACATCCATCACTAGGTTTATGTCTAACAAAAAGTTTTCCCACAGACTAAAGGGATGGTTGTCTTTCAGCTCTGAAGCAATGGGACAGCTGGCTTTTCATAGCTGGTGTGTAAGAAAATGGTAGTGATCAGATGGTGTCATGATCTAACAGTCTTGTACAACTGGTGTTTTAGCAGACTTGTGCTGGCCTAGGGCCATCCTGCATCTCCATTAATTTTAAGAAGATAGAGTAACTGCAAAAATTTATGTAGATACTTCACCTGAAAGAGGAGAGGTGAAAACCAGCCTGACTACAGGTGTCGGGCAGCAAGCCTTAAAGTAACAGCCTTGTGTACTGAGTTTACCCTCCTTAATAATGAGGATTTCACCTTAAGGGTTTTGACTTGTAATGCCAAGGAAGCAGATTACATGGCATCCCATTTTTGCATTTTGCAATTACAGAAATGTACCACTCATGACATACACCAGTATGCCCGGTGTGTTGGAAGAAAACCCCAAACCAAAGTACACCAGGGACTTCAATAAACTACTACAGCAAACAAAAGGAAACCAACAACAAAAACACCCATTGTTTTTTCCATCATTTTTACTGTCTCTGTAGACAGGACTTGCATATTTCCCATCAGGTTTTTTGAAGCAGAAATACACATACATGCATTCTATACCTTGCCTGTGGCAGGCTTGGGAGCTGGGATGCCTAAGTGCAGTAGGATTGACCGGAGCTGCTGTCTGTGCAGCTCCCTATGGAGCACATAGCCCCAGCAGACCCAGTTCTCTCTGCAGCACACTTTGCACAGACCATCAGTCCCAGCCACGTTCCTGCAGTCTAGAAGGCAAAATAGATTTTTCTTCTATCCCCTGCACAAGCCCAGTGGGTAAGAGAGGCCATGCATCAGCTCTTGGTCACAGTGTGGGGCTGGCTTGTTGCCAGCATGTCAGGGGGGCATTGACATCAGCACATTTACCCACAGCTGAAGAGTGTTCTGGTTTCACAGGAGATAAGCAGGTGTTGCACTTTTGCCCTTTGCTCTCTGATTGGGACCTTACACAGCCAGGTTCCTGATGTCAACAGAAACCACGCCAAAGCACCCTGTGTTTTCTCTTCCAGATCATTAGCTAAAAAGTGTACACTGATTACTGGTTAGTGTTGTTGGTGCCTTGGGCACATATCCAGATTAATCTCCTTGGAGCCTTGATACGCAGTTGTTCATTATCATCGTTTCCCTATCACTTAACCAAGTTTTTAAATCTGCCAGACTTTGCCCTTTACATGCAATAATGTCCTTCCCAAAGAATTATTACAAAACAAGCTTTGTTACCTTTGATGAGAATCACCACTGGACTGGAAAAACAGTTGGGTTTTTTCCCTCCTTATGGCAGCAATGATGACTTTAGAGGATCAGGTATAACACCAAAGAATTTTCTGCCCTTAAGTTCTTTAGCAGTTTTTGCAAACAGGAGGTAGAACATGGCAGTTTATGATCCCTCAGCTCAGCTAATTTTTGGGGGTGGGGATGGTGGAGAATAAGGGGCACACTTCTGCATTAACATCTTTGGGTTTGTATTTCCCAAGAACTGACAGCACAATTTTACATGCCTATTTCCTGATCCTGTACTACAGGCCCTAAGGTGGCTTTGCACATCCGTGCTGTTGTACACATTTGGACAGAATGACTGACTCAGTACCTGGCTAGATGCTGCTACTCCTCATAGGCAGCAAGGATAAAGGACATGTTGGTAGGCAGCTGCAGTCAGTCCTGCTTCTCTCCACTTGCCTCACAGGCAAGAAAGGGCAGAAATACCCACAGGCAGTCTTAGTTCTTCTTTGCAATCTCAAATGTTGGGTGTCAAAGCAAGTAGCTGGAACATAGTCCTGGGTCTTTCAATATCCTGAGGCTCTTAATAATGTAAGGTTTTTATATAAACAGAAAAATCTGTATGGGCTATCAGGAGATGCTGCTCATCAGCTCTCCTCAATATTTCTTCTGCAGCTGTGAAAGAAAATCAAAGTAGAATGCAAAAAATTGATCCATGTACAATTAGCACAATTTCCCAGTGTCACTCTTGCTTTGCAGTTCCTAACAGGAAGAGGAAAGAAAGGAAAGCATCTGTCTGATTTCCTGCTGTGTGAGGGGCAGAGCCTTGAAAAATGAGTCTCACTGCCTTCCTGGGAGTCATGTCCAATTGAAAATGCAGACAGAACTGTGATGCAGGAAACACAGCAAGAGGAGTGACCACTAATCCACTATTTTGAGCTGCTAAACATTCTCCTGTAATGTAACAGAGAGTTTCTAGTTTAGAACAGGTATGCTTTAAGTTACATTAATGAGATACAGCCCTGTCTGCAAGGCTCAAATAAGAAAATAAAGAAAAAAAAATACACTTGTTTACATTGTTGTTATAGGTTGGGCTTCCTGTACTTTGTCATATCACTGGACTGGGCTTGAAAGCTGAGAACCTTGGCATGGGGTTCGGCACACCAAGTACGACACCTTATCATGACACTGTGTACATGTCTCTGTGTGTGTGCTGAGGTGTGAGTTGGGTATCTCAGCTGCCTCTCATGACCAGTGTCAGTGTATCCAGAGAACTCCAGAAAGCTCTTCTGAAACAGACATCTACTTCTGGTGCCTGAATAGTGATCCTGTCTCCAGTGGCAGAGTTCAACTGACTGTAATGGAACCCCAGACACCGGGGCACCTCTAGGCACCTGTGTTTAGATGGCTTCAGCTGTGAGCTGGCTCCCAGCCCATTCGGTTACCTAAAAATAGACACCCGATCCTACATGAGGCAGGCTGGAGTACCCTTCCTGTCTCTCATCTGTTACTCTGGAAAACAGAGGTCTTCCACAAGTCCTTTGTCATGCCTGCCAGTCCCATGCAAACACCTTGTATGGACAATCCTGGCTTTCTAAAGTATCAGTGAGTGTTTATGTTTAGGTAAATGACTCAAGTCCTCCTACTAGTTCTTGTGTGGTTGTGGGAAACTGGAAATACAGAGCTCAAAATTATATTGCTGCTGTGTCATTGCTGGCAAGGGTGGATATATAATGGAAAATCCCAGACAATATTTATTCTGCAGCAAATGCCAGTGCGTTCACTGCAGATGAGCTGGCTGCTGGCACAAACTATGTCAGCCTGGAGCTGCCTCTGCACAGCTTGTCATCACTGATGTTGCTGATCTGTCTGGGTCTGGGACTGGTCCTAGGGCCACATGATCACAGGAGACAGCATGAGGCTCCTCATTCTGCACCTCACAGGGCAGCAGTGCTGCCAGACAGCTCTGAGCCATGCTTACTACCCCTGGGACTACCAAAAACCAGTTGCTGAGCAGACCTTTTACAGAAACGTAGGAGCTAATTGTAGCTGATGCTGATTGTTAAATGCCATGAGGCATAGGGATAAATCAGATGCACTGAAAGCTCTTTTTTGTAGTGTTTATTCCTTAGAGTGGTTTTCTCTTCCTAGCAGCTTTACTGCCCACAACACTCTGGGTTGATTTTTAACAAATTAACTGGAAAGCAGGTTTGAATACCTGCCAGGGCTACTTGTGGTCTCCTCCAATCACTGTGGCATGCAACAATTAGTAACATGCATTGCAAAGACTATTGGTGACCCAGAGTCACGCCCCTACCTACAAAGGGCATTACAGGTGGAATTCAACCTTCACACTGGGGTGGGTCAGATGGTTTGGACCACTCTCAGTGTTACCAGGCTTGTGTCATTGCCTCACAGACCACAGGAAGCTGTTTGCTCAGGCATAAAACTGTGTTTGTGTTGACACAGAAGCACTTCATTCTGCTTAGTTAGGGCCTGTTATAAAACCTTCTGATCTCACAACTTTCCCTTGCTTCTAATCAGCTTTGCCTCAGGTTTTACATAAGTACCCAAAGAAGAAAGCTTCATTTTCAAGCTCTGGCCAGGGACACCTGAAGTTTTCATTATTCATATTATTAATGGAGATGCCCAGAAGTCTTCTGCTGGTACAAACTCGTTCATGTGCTTCTCCTCCATGGCCTCGCCCTCTTGTTCCTGTGTTCTTCCTACTCCTGCTACTGATGCCTGGCTCTGCATGCCCTGAGCCTATCTTCTGCAGCCAAAGGATGGGAACAGTCCTTTGGAGACATGGCACACTTCCAAAAGCTTTTCAGGATTTTTCAAGGACACTGGATGGTCAGTTCACTTGAGGAAAAAAAAACAAATTGTAACACCTTCTGCATATTCCCAGGCTTCTGTCTTTTGAATGGCAACTTCTATGTAAGAACAGCTGAAACAATGGCAAAATTACTCACTGGAGTGTCATAACTGATGCAGACAGACCTTGGAAATTATATTATAATACTCAGGGCTTCCTGAAAGAGATGTTACCATCCTTCTCCAATGGATTGTTCTTGCCTTTTCCTTTGCAGCAGAATGATATTCCTCACCTCTGAGTACTGATCTTAAGGGAGAGGATGTTTTGACTTTAAATCTGAACTATAGTAGCCAAACAAAGCAGAGAAGAACTGGAGACCCTCCCAGTTCTTCCCAGGAGTAAACATATCCACTGCCTTAGGAAATGAGAGTTTTGGAGGGAAAAGGTCTACCCTGGTCAGGGGACTGTTTCAGAAGAGGGCAGTTTCTTTTCATAAGAGCAGAAGAAGATTCCAGCAAAGCTGTTGACAATGATAGAGTAAAATAAATGTTTTCCAGCATTTCTTTAAAGTATATTTACACTGGAAAGTTTGGGGGTTTTAAATGTAAACACTTCTAGGAGAAGAACAGTATCTTGGTGTAAATTACAGTAAACTTTCACTTATGGAAGTATTTTTTTTACTATGGATTAATAAAAAAATAATAAATTCAGAAACAGTTATTCAGTTGATCTTATTTCAATAGTGTGTGAGTATGGAATAGAGAAAATAGATGATGGATCAATGGGTTGTCTGTAAGCATGTCTGAGAACTGCTGATTGAATTCCCTGTTCTTTTCTGTGATGTTTCTAACATATGCTAACTCCTTTTCAATCAATAAAAGAGTGTAATATAGTGTGGTATCAACATATTAAAAAATATGATAGTAGTAATAATTCACCTTTAGACTTCACACCATGTCCACTGAAATCTGTGACAAGCTTCCTGTTGACCCCAGTGAATGGTGGACAAAGCCAAAGCGGTTTGAGTTGCTGATCTGTAGAAGGGAGACACACACCCCTAAAGGTCTCTAGAAAACAGCAAGCAAACTAATTTTTAAGTCCTTCAGGGTGCAAGAGCAGACAAGAGGTTGGCCTCACTCTGTTACCTCCCATGAGATCTGCAAAATTGCACTCGCTGTGCAGGAGGAATTTAAAATCAAGAGCCATAGCTAGGAGAGGAAGAGAAGTATATGACTGACATTTAGACCTTCAAGATATGTTGAATGTAAATATGTGTATGCACATATGGCAAATTTAAATGCACTGAATTGGCTGACAGCTCTGGCTTCAGCTCATCCTCCTTACTTAATGAAGTACAGCCATTATACTGGAGAAGCTTGAGATCCAAACACCCCCAAGCAGAGGGAGGTCAGCTCTCAGCCTTTCTGTTCAAGCCAGACCAAAAGCCCCGATACGTGCTGCAGAAGTCTGGGTGCAGAAACACCATTTTGTCTGAGGTATAAGTGTGTCCCTGTTCCACAAAGTGGGCAGTTTGTCCTTGCATCCCCAGCCACCAAGAGCCCCACTGAGATAAAGGGGTTTTGCCCGTGCCTGGAGAGAGAGGGACAGAACTCTTTAAGGGCACACGACAGTGACTAGCCACAGCTTGTGCTCATTTCGCACAGCTGAGGCTTTTTAAAAAAAGGATTAAGAGTGTCCAAACCCCAAACAATGTGAGGGCCTGCTTCAATACGCCTGGAAGATTATTCCAGCTGTTTAGGGCTGGGCACCTAGAAAAGCAAAGCTTGCCTCCCATAGTTAGTGGAGCTCCAGACACTCGGACATGAATAGCTTGGTTTAAGCAGAGGGCAGACTGGTAGCTAGTGCTAGATAAAAGGATACAAAGCAGCACTGTAAATAAGAAATGAACAATTAGAAACTTTAAAATACCCTTCAGGAAACCCATGGCTGCTGTCTGCTGCTACCTGCTGGATCTTTTGTTCCGCTTACAGCTTTCCATCCTTTTGTAATCTCTTTTCTTTTATTATTTTCTTATGAGGGCAAACCCTGGCTGCATATGCAGCACAGCCTGCTCCAGCCAGGACTGGAGGCCACGGGAAGCAGTGGTGCCTCTGGCTGCTGTTCTGGCAGCCTCCCGAGCCAGGGGCAGGCAACCCACGGGGACAGCGTGTTCCCTGCTGGCCGCACTGGAATCTTCAAAACATGTTTATGTCGAGTCAGCAAGAACCGCCCAGATTGCTCATGCCACTGCTCTGTCTCCCTTTCCAGGCTGCTGGAAGGAGCTGTGTCAAAGTCCAAGCCCACATTTAAGTCTGTTCCAGGTGTTACCTGCAGTTGGTTCCTGCCTGCCCAGAGTCACTTACCCACCTTCTCACCAATGCACCCAGGTCACCTGAGAGCGAAGGGCAGACAGGGCTGCCCCTCTGCCCCTCTCCCTGCTCTGTGTCGGAAAGGGCAGCTCTCCCTGTGCTCAAATGAGTTCCAGCAACTGGGCAGAACTCAGTGCCATTTGATATCAAACCCTTCAACACTCACAGCACTGCCAGGCAACAGCAGATAGTGTGTCCTGGTCAGCTAAAAAAGGAGTCCTTCTCCTTGATCTTCCACTGACAGGATGCACCCCCTGCCAAAGGCTTAAAGGGACGCCAAGTGCATAACTCGAGCACATCTCTGAAGCACAAAAGTGCTGTGTGGGGTGCCCTGCAAGAGGGCACCATGACAGCTGTAGCACAACATGTCAGGTACTCAGTGGAGTTTCAATCAGCTGGAAATTAAAGCAGGAGAGAGTTGGGTTATGGAGACCTCCAGCATTCAGCTCTCCAGAGCTGTGTCAGGGTCTCTTGGATGCCTCCCTCCATCCAGGCTTGTTAATGCCACCTGTCTGCCTGGGACAGGGCTGTACATGTGTCTGTTTGTCATTGTTAAGGGTCCCTGAAGGGCAGGAGAAAATGTTTGGGTTTGCCTTGAACTTGCAGTCACTGCAGTGGAAGTCTGCTCTGCACAGAGGGGCTGCAGCCCACACTGGTGGCTTGTGAGTCCTTGGAGCCAGGAACAGGCTTTGGATGTGCCTGAGGGGGAAGAGCACACAGGAATATTGTGACCAAATGGAGTCTGTTCATGTTCTGTTCATAATAACATTGTCAGCTTCAAGTACACAAGTCATAGTTCACAGCCCTCAAAATGCAGATTCAAGTGGCTAAGAAAACAATGTTTAATCCTCTCATTTAACAATAGATTTCTTATTTTGTTTTTCTCATTTGCTGTTGAACTTCACCTCCAAATGTGCATGGCAACTCTCACAGGTTTTATTGAGACAGTATTCACAATGTGAAAATCTACAATATCAGTTCTAATTCTAGTGCCAGTTCTCCCCTTTCTCAGTTCTTTGCCCCCAAACCATGTGGATAGACTGAGCTCCTGTCCTTCCTCTGCACAGCTCCCTGCCCCATCTGCCCATTTCCATCCACTGGGCTGAACTGCCTTGGCCAGGGAAATGTGCAACCACTGCTCCAGTGATGCAAAAAAAACTGGCCTAGTGGACCACTGGATAAATAACAGAGGCTTTGCTGATAGACTTCAGACCTTTAGAGCATCCTGGTGTCATTAGAAGCCAAGGTCACTGGTTTGTATTTCCTCCCACATCACTGAAACCAGTTAGGTCTCATGAAAAGCTGGCAGAATGAGGAGTCTCTGCCATGTTTCTGATTACAGGGCAGAAACCTCCTGCTATGCTGGCAGGTGAAATGTGTGAGCAAAGCTCAACTCACCTGGTGCTCAGCAAGGTAAAGCCCATAGCCTGCCCCACAAAATCCATCCAACATTTGGCTTTGAATGAGGGGCATTTGAGAATGAGTAAGTTGCTGTGGGCTAGGAAATCCAGACGTGGTGGAGGATGACACAAACCTGAAGAACCACAGGGGTGTAGAGGGGTAGTGGCTCTGCTGCCCTTGATAGAAAAGGATGTAGTGAAAGAGCTGCAGTGGGGGTCAAACCCAATATCATGATCCAGAGGCAATATAGCCAGGAAGGGGAAGGGAAGGAAAGAAATCAGTGAAATTCTGTGGATTTATGGTGAAGGGAAGGACAAGGCTGTGGAAGAAATGGACCCATGTGACAAACTGAAGTCCAAATTTCCAGCAAGGTATAGTTCAGAACTGCTGCCACCACAAGGTGTGCTCACCATGGATACAGGCTGACAGTGTGCCCTTGAGTTCAGGACAGCCATGTACCTTTCCCTAGCAGAGGACATGGAAACAGCAGGATAGACTCACCTGAGAGTTGGCTCAGCCACTTGTAGGTAAATGTAATTCAGTGGACTCTGTTGCCACTGAGTCTTTTGAGCCAGCTTTACTCTGCATGAATGTTAAAATGCTTACATTACTTTTTGCCATGAAATGGATTTGCCCTGACTGCAGTGATGTCACTTTGCCAACACTTTCCAGCACGCTGTGTGCTTGTAGCCAGCTGAGGCACTGCCCTGCCCTTCAGCAATGTCTGTGTTTTCATACTGTATGAACCAATGGCCATATATTAATTAGGCACACAGTTCTGTCCCCTCTTTTATGGCATGTTATAAAGTAGACTTTCTGTGAGTATTCCTGCTCTTTTGTTCCTGCACTCTCTTCCTCAGACCTTAGCAGTTATTTATCCTTGCTTCCTAACCATCTAGCAATTTTTGTAAGGTTATCAGGAATAAGTAAAGATCCCTATCCTTGACCAGAGCTGTCTGGATTCAACCCCCTTCCTTCCCACAAACAGCCAGCAAGCTTATGGCTATACTGAGGCAGGTCATCTCCCCACTGACAGTTACTATTGACATACAATGACTCAGTGCTGATTGCAGTACCAGCAGCCTGAGCAGCCACATCAATTGCACTGTTACAAAGCTTAAGCATGGTGTGACTTGGGCTCTAGGCAGAAGGCTGATACCAGCATCCCCAGTCAGCCCCAGCTTGAAAGAGCAGAACTGGATGGTTTGTCAGTGGTATAAAAAACATCATGGGCCCACTGTCCTCATTTTGAATGCCTTAATTGTAATTTAGCAGCACTCCAAAGGGTGCCTCTGCAAGGTGAAGGGCAACACACAACTACTACATGTTAAAAAAAAAAAGTTAACCATGTATCAAAATAAAACAGGCCATTGTAATGCATGATATCCATTGTCACTTCCACACTTTGTGTCCTATGAAGTTTAAGATGTATTGGAGAAAGAGTCAGAAACAATTTTCTGAGCAGCCAACAGATTTCATTTGACAGCTGCTGCACACAGCAATCGTTTCTGACCCACTCGTCTGCTGTAACAGAGGTCCCTGCATTTCTACAAAGAGAGACTGAGCTGGACCTTTCCACTGCTTTAATGTAACTCTTGGGGAGGTTAAGATGTCAGGCACTAGCTAGGCTTTGGCATCTCTGCTAACACTATGTTCTGCACTGTCATTTAGTAGAAGAGCAAGCCCTAGGGATTACAGGGAAATTCTACTGACATATCCTGAAAGTAAATGGAAATGTTGCTGTGTCTGACCCATGTGTATCTTGAAGTGTTTCAGAAAAAAAACAGCAGCCCTTCAAGAGCCCTGCAAACCTTCCAGCTCTGAAAACCTGGCATGCCTCTTTGTCCTCTGAGAGTTTAATAAAGATATATAATAGCATAGACCACCCCAGACTGTTTCAATCTTCCCTTCCATCTCAAAGACTGAACTCTTGTATGTTTAATTTAAAGTTATTTGTCCCATGAGCAAAATCTGCTGCCAGAAGCATTAGTGGTTTTTCAAAGGACGTTCCTTAAATATGAATGAGCTGAGCCCCTGTGATCATTTTAATTGATCCAGCAGTGCTTGCAGCTAAAAGTAAAGCTGCCACCTTTCATGGCAGACCAGACCTTTTCCCCTGCTGCCTAATATTTGTATTCCTGACATTTTACAAAAATAGTCAGTCTTGCTCAGCCTGAGAGATTTCTATAAATTCATGACCACAGCAGTTAACTTGACTCTGTCAAAACTGGTATATAGGCTGTAAGATATTGCCCCAGAGAAAGATGAGAAATTTTTCTTTTAAAGATGGTCAGTGGTTTTGAATAAATAAAATGCCATTGATGCCAAAACACTTACAGGCATAATGTCATCAAGACAGGCAGCAACACTGGAGAGATAAACCATCCAGGTTATTTTAGACTCTTTGTCCTAGTATCTAAAAGCTGACTAAGTATGAACAGAATTTTAAAGATTTTGCAGGGAAATACAGTCCTGAACACTGTTAGACTTCAGTTTCACCTACATACACTCTCCACAGATAAATTATTGAAGTTTTCAGTTAAGCTGGACCCAGCAGACATCAGGGGCTAAGTTTAAAATTATTGCAAGAGCACTTTACAAAGAGGATGCCCATATTTCCTTGAACAGCTGCATTGGGCCCCAAATATATGCAGAGTGTCCCTATGGTCATTGAATGGGTAACTTTTTTTGTCCACAATGCATGTGGCTTAAGAACCTCTCTTTTTATACAATTTCTCAAAACCATGAAGACCTAAAACCTAGCATCTAAAAACCTAGAATCTCACTGTTATCCATTGAGAAGTCATAAAGGGAGCTCTGGGAAAGGGCTGCCAATGGGAATGAGAAAGGATCATTCATTCTTTTCTCCCATCTATGCCTTAAATATTCTAATAGGCCATGGAATGCAGTGGAAATGTTTCAAACATGTCTACATCTCTACTAAGAAGCTAAAAGACAAAAAGCAACTTATTTCACAGAGGACACCAAACAACCCTGAAAACAATTTTCTGCCATTTTAGGTCATGACTGTGCTACAACTTGTGGTGTAGAGTTCTCTCTTCCAGGTGGAGTCATCCAATCTGATGGGGTTTTGAAAACACAAAAGCATGATCAGGAGTTATATGACACTGTGAAATTTCAAGACATCTCTCAGAGTCACAGAATCACAGAATCTGCTGAGTTGGAAGGGATCCACAAGGATTGTTGAGTCCAACTCCAATCCCTTCATTGGACCATTTCCAAGAATAACAACAAGAGCCTGAGGTCTTTGTCCAAACACTTCTTGAACTCTGTGAGCCTTGGTGTTGTGACCACTTCCTGAGGAGCCTGCTCCAGTGTCCATACACCCTCTGGGGGAAGCATTTTTCTAATATCCAGCTTAAATCTCCCTGACACTTCAGGCCATTCCCTTGGGTGCTGTCACTGGTGACCACAGAAAAGAGATCCTTCCTCTGTCCCTCCTTTGTGCATCCCATGAATTTAATAAATTATGATCTTTATATCAGGTACTCCCATGCCTCATATGAACAACTCCATCCGGTGTGTGGGAATAGAGTACAGAAATAGAAGAAAAAAGTGCTAAAAAGGAACAAATTCTAAGGTTTGCTTACTCTTGGTCTTTTTAACTTCAACAACAAAAGCAATTAAAGTGCCTCAATCAGGTCTTTTTTCTGTGACAGTGATGTTCTCTAGTGTTTTTAACAGCTTGCAAATTCCTATGACTATAATCAGTCTGATCCCACTGTGCTCCCTGTCAGATACCACAATGGCTATAATCTGGCACCTGCTTGGTACAAAGCTTGGAAGTGAGCCTGGGTGCCCACAGAATAAAAATTAAGTGTGTTCACTGCAGAAGGAGAGGATCAGAGGGAATTTAGGAGCACTGGTGACAGCCTTTATTCTTCTCTCTCAGCAAGAGAGTCCTGGCTACGACAGGTCAGAAAACACTGCTATTGTTCTGCCTTAAACCTCCCTTTTCCAGATGCAGAATTTCAGAAGGAAGGAGCCAGTGTGGGGATGTGTTTCCAATAACATCAGCTACTTCCCTCTGTCTCTTCTGGACTGCCCAGCTTGCTCCATTGTCAGACTGTTCAGAAAGCAACAAATATTTCTCGCCTTGACCAGTTGGCAAATCCTCTTCCTCATGCCTGACTTACAGAGATGTATCACCCAGAAAAGCAGTGGGTTTAGATAATCTATGCTTTTTCATCCTTCCAAATTCACTCTTTTTCTGCAGTGCAGAATCCAGTGGATCCCATTGACCAGGAAGTGTCTCAAGCAGATTTTTCTGTAGAAAACCTATCTCAGATGTTGATTACTCTCCCCAGTAAATTGCTGTAGTAGCTCTGATAGAGACATCTCTGCAGCTGTACAGAAATCTCTCATTGGCTTAGTGAATTACAGGGACCTATATTACAACTTTATTCACATAAGAAAACATTTACTCATGGTCTGTGTTCACTTTGAAATTCCTTATTGGAATGGGAAACTGTTAAATAGCAATCTTCATTGCTGTCTGGTTAAACATAAACAGACCCATGAACTGGATTGTTGTGCACAGTGTACAAGCTTTAATTAATGAAAACTGAGAGGAAAGGAAAGGGAAGTGATTTGTGACACTAAACAATCTGCACGTTTCTTCAAATGCTGTTGTTGCCACTGTGTGAGATGCAGACACTTGAACAGCTTGGCTGCTCTGCTTTGTCTGGGAAGAGCCCAGTGTGCTGTGGGCTGTCTTGCAAAGAGATAACAATAACAATTGGGACTGACAGCTTCACAGTCACAGATGCAATGAGAAGTCAGGAGTTACTGGCTCCCAGTGGTGGGCCTGGCTTACCTCTCTTTTCACAGAGCCCAGAATTGTCAGGATCTAAAAGAAGTGGAACAGCCCAGATGGGTTGCATCAAACTAAAAAAGGGAAGAAAATTAGGGTTTACCTGTAGGTCAGATCACACACTTGTGCTTGCTGTGGGATACTTGCTGTGTGAACTGCCACTGCTCTGCATTTCATCCTCCTGGACTGGAGAAGGTAGCTTGGTCAGAAGTAAAGGAAACCAGTGCTAGCAGGTCCAGGAGCACAAGAACTGCAAATCAGGGGACCTGGCAGGTCTGTAACAGCACAGGCAACACATCTTTATCTTGGAAACACCTTTTGGTTAATGTGGGATTCCTCTCACCTGCACCTAGCTACCAAAAATGAGGTGAGTACCTGCTAGCTGGCTAGGTTCATTTCATAGTCAATGGAGAGAAGGGTCATATGTTTCACAGATCACATCCAACATAATTTTGAGAGATATTAGGGATAGGTACAAGTACAGCTGTGCAGGTTTCAGGGGCAAGGTTTTTTTACCTGCCTTTCTTGACACTGGGATATTAATTTATCATTGGTCACAGTGAGAGCAGAAACAGAGACAGTATGTGCCCAAAGCTACCCAGGCTTGAGTATCAACATACAAAAATTTCAGGGCTGCATGCTTCTGTCTAGTTTACATACTGTGGTCGATAAAGGGAGAAAATTCTTACAATTAAAAAGGATCATTATGACAAAGCTTTATAGGAATCAGGTAGTGAACAGTGAACTAGCATTGAATTGAGAGTCAGTGCACAGGAAAACACAGAAATTACTGAAGGCCTGTCTGTGGTCACAAACCAAAACTGTTTGCCTATTTCATTCTGGGAAAGCATTTCTGTGACTTGTTTTTTGACAATATCCTTTCTTTTACTCCCCAAAATGACAGCTGAAGAAAACCATAGTGAAACAATATCAAAGGTTGCTCAGATTTTATCTAATGCTATCTAGCAGGCAGTGGTATAAGTACTGAAGGAAGCAGCAGCATTGTTTAAGCTAGGCTGAACAAAGCAGTGTCTGTCCTGGGCGTGTTTGGAGCAGGGGCTTTTCCAGCTCTGCCTCCCCAGTGCAAACTGCAGCCTGCAGCTGTGGTTGCTCAGTGCAGGGAAAGAGAGCAGCTCCGAGGAGAGCTAGTAAATGCCAGCCCAGCTTGCAGGCTGGCCAGCCAATGGACATAGTGTCAGGATTGTGCCTGGATCTCTGGCACCCCACAGAGGCATATGGATCCAGGAAGGGAGATGCCAGTGCCTGCTCTGAGGTGGCTCAGTAGATGATTCCTTCTGGTTCCAGCAGCAAGTACTTCTTCATGGACAGAGGGATGGAGAGCAAGGGGACTTCTCGATGGCACCTTTCTGACAATATTGCCCGAATAGCACATCTGCATAAGTGCATCAGGGACCGTGGTGAATTGCTGCACACAGTGAACAAAGAGTCATAGAAATCCTGGTGCCGCTGTAAAATAAACCACAAGTGTGTTTTAGGGCAAACAGAATATTTGGAGTAAGGATTTTTGAATTAAAGGGATAACTATGTCAAAGAATGTCGCTTGTCCCACAGTTTTGCCTTTTGACCACATCTTCTCCTCTTTGATCTCATACTTTTTATTTAAATTCTCCCTTGCATTTGCAGCTAACTCATCCTGTTCACAGAAATCTGACCCATGCAACAGAACCTAGAGGTACATAGTCATACCCACGTAATATGGCACTTTAAAAACATTTGCTGACTTAAAAGAAATATAAATATACATTTTGACAAATCTGAGGAAACACCAATCACAGCCAGAATCTTTTCACTGGCTGAGTACAGGGACAGCTGAGCTCCTGCTGTACCACTGACAGGTGGTGCTCCCAAGGATAATTTGCAACTAAAATATCAAAAATATGTCTTATTTCAGTGAGTGATATGCTTTTGTCAAATGAGAGATATTAAGTGGGGAGATCCCCATTCTCTGAGATGTTCTTCTCTTTCAAAATTTTTCTTTCTAATGGTTTGGTATGGGTTATGCAAATAATAAGCCTGGATTTTAATCAGTTATAACTCCTTGAGGGCTTACCTCCAAGACATCCTCAGGTATGGCTGCTTTCCACTTAGATGTCGATTTGATGTGTTCATAGGAGTTGACGACTACCTCCACAGCTCTGGGGTGGGAATGACAGGCTTGCAGCACCTGCAGGCAGGATGCATGGAGAGCATGAGTACCACCAGGCAGCTGGGGCTAGCCTGGGTGCTCGGCCCTGCCCAACAGCAAACTGGGACAGACACAGCCACACAATTACCGGAGGGTACGGCTGGAGATGCAAAAGACACAGGGCCCCTCCACACCACTCTGTGCAAGCACAGCCAGAAACCCCAGGCTCGTCCCCAGTTTAAGACCATACAGAAATGCTGGCTTAGATCTCCACAGCAGTCTAGATGGGGTGGGCTCCATCACCCAAATCTGGAGGTAGCTTGCTCATAGCTGGGTTGAGTGACTCAACACCAGGCAAAGCCATGCACAAAAATTCTTGTTTCACACCTGCAGCTCAGGAACAGAAAAAAAAATCCCATCATATGAAAAATGCATTGTTAGAGAAAAATTTAGAATATACCCTGAAGAAGAGACACTTCAGAAGGCTTTCAAGATACACAAGGAGCCCAACACAACTGTTCTGCCCAGTAATTTTAGGTCAACCAGAAAACCCCAGTCTATTGTCACTCATATGCAGGGGATAACATTGCATTCACCCAATTTTGTCCCATGCATACTCCAGGTTTCACAAAAAAACTGCAAAACATCCCTCTGGGATAAATATCCTACATTTTTACAGATGGGCAAATGATAGTTTGGAAGAGAGACCCACTTCATGCAATAAGATGCAGAAAGAGGAGACTTCAGACCTTGCTCTCAAATACCCTCTTGGAGATAAATCATTGTTCTGCTACAGACAGAGCCTGCTCACCCTAGGCTCAGGAGGGCACAATTAAAATTTTTGCATTTTATTCAAAGGCTTCTGGTTGCTTGGCTTGTTAAAACTTTACATATATAGTTGGGGAACTGCAAACTGTTGCTTAGGGTACTGGATGAGAGAGAATAAGTCCTGACTTCAGCAAGCTTACTTAGTTTTCTGATATAACAAGACTCTTAGGTACATCTGTCAGTGTCTTGGGCTTTGCAGGTGTTTAAAAACTTTTCAGGAGGGATCCTGCAAAACTTTTTCCTTTTTTTTCCTTTTTTGGTCATCAGCTTTGAGCCCTTAATTCTCACATTTCCTGGGAATAAACCAAGGCTTTATTGAGATAGATTTCATTTTTAATAGATTTGAATAGATTTTTAAATGTCAGATATGACAAACTGAATCAAGTGCTCTCATCTCTAATCTTTGGTGGAGACCGTGAAACACGCATTTCATATAGCTCAGTTAAACCTGTATGAAGCCAGGTTTGACAAAGGGATGTGGGTTCTCTGAAATGAGAAAGTGAATCTGCTCTGAAAAATTAGGCTTCAACCAGCATTTAGAATTTGGCATCCAGGTTGGTTAAGAGCAAAAATTAGATCTGTGTCTGGTTTCTGGTACAGGCAACTCTAATTTAACTTCAGTTAAATGATACCACTCTTACAGTAGGTCATCTCACAATGTTTTGGGCATTCTGGACCCAGACTGACATGACTCCAGCAAATCCAGAGAGCATTAAATCCTGAAGTTTGGATCTCTCATCCCATTCCTGTTCAAGACACCACCCCTCTCCATACCCCTACTGTACGAAGACATCCTTAACCTTGTGGAATTGCAGAGGGTATATCCTAGCTGCTCCATGATTCAGGAGCAGCTGGTAGCAGATGTCTGGCTGAGCAGCTGGCCGCACAGATGTCACTTTTATGATATACTGCAAAGGTGCACAGCCATTGACATCCATGATGTTTGCTTCTGCTCCCGCCTCCAGCAGCATATGCAGCAGGACATGATCACAGTTCCAGGCAGCTTTGTGGAGTGGTGATTTGAAATCCTCATCGCGAGCATTCACTTCAGCTTTATAGTCTAGGAGCATCCGACAGATGAGGTGGTGGTCCTGGCTGTATACCTGATCCTTATAGTGAAGGGCCCAGTAGGCTGCACAGGCCAGGGGAGTCTCCATGTAGGCATTGAGAGCATCTACCTGTGCTCCCTGTTCCACGTAAAAGGCCACGAGCTCTGGGACACCCAAACGTGCAACGACATGCAGGGGAGTCTCCTCATCCTTGTTGTTTGTTCTTATGTTCACATTTGCTCCTGCCACAGAAAGATGATGGGGGAAGATGAAGACAATGAAACACTTGTTTGGCCATCTCTCTGTATGGGCTTTTCTTCCCAAGGAAAAGGTCAGGGTGAATGAAAGACACGTGTAAATACAAATAGCATGGATCCTGCATTAGTTGAGTCTCCAGGGAAACTCTTAGAAATTTAAGGTTCTTGGATCCAGCTTCAGATGTGATATCTGACCCCAAGCTGGAAGACCTTATCTGAACAGTCTATTTCAGAGCAGCATGCAAGCCCAGATTTCTGCGTAAAATGCTTTTTCCTATAAATCGAGAACGGGTGGAGAAAGGAGAGCATTACTCCTCCGAACGGCTCTGCTCTGCTCCGTACCCTGAAAACACTCCCCGCAGCACCTCGTTAACGCGAGCCTGGATGAAAGGACATTTTACGACAGGTCCGTGGATGATATTAAAGAACTCATTGCCAGGGTCCCCGGCGGGGGGTCCGGATCCCGTTTCCAAAATGCTGCGGAGCGGGTCCGACCGAGCCGAGCGTGCGGAGCGGCGGCCGCGGCTGGAGCAACAGCACCATCTGCCGAGCAGCGAGCCCGACCCCCGCGGGAACCAGGGCCAGGGAGGGGTCAGAAACTGCCTCTGGCCTGGAGAACTCGAGTGCTAATGCCGCTAAGCCGTGTTGAGTGTTGGTCGTGTTCGATGTCCCTGAGACGGCATCGGCAATCCAAGTTTGGAGGTGGTAACCAAACATGGGATCAGCGCTGCTTGCGCCGTCGCCCCAGCCAGAGGGGGATGAACTGCAATGACCTGGATGGGTCCCAAGGGACACTGCTGAGTGGAGATGGCAGGTGAAGGATGCATCCTGGAAACTTTGGGGCAGGGACATTAACTGACACCCTGGCTTCAGCTCTTGGGGGTGCTGCTCTGTGAATGTGCACACCTGGCAGGGTTTGCTCCAGACCTTTCCCATTCTATTTGGAGTCTCAGCATTCAGCTCATACGGAAATCAGAGTTTAAAGAGTGCTTTGGGAGGAAGGGTGGCTTTTAAAGTACTGTTATGCTGTTGTTGATGGGTGGGTGGAGAAAGCCTACAGAATACATCCTTTCGCTTGCATTCATCCTATGCTGCATTTCATAAGAATACATTTGACTTTTAAGCTTTTCTATGCTAGCAAATTCAACTCCTGCTGTCAGGACTGTTTGCTTTGGGCAGGATACAACTGGCAGCATTTATTTTCCTTTCTAACAAACAAAATAATATGTATCTTTCCAGCAGAAGCAAAGCAATGTTGTTATTAATTTATGACTACAGATTGCCTTGCCCACAAAGCATGGACTTTGCACTTGGGCTCTGCATCTCAGGCAAAGCTTTCAATAACAATACATGTAACAAAACCAACCCAAAGTCATCTGTATTGCCATGGCACAGTGTGATAAATATGGGAGTCTCTCTGTAACTAAAGACTTGAACTGAGTTTCTTTTACTGTGTCCTGTGTCAGTATTCTTCTGCTCAGGAAATAGTGTGTGATAAATATATTTATGGAAGAATTACGTCTATTCATAGCCTCATGTGTTGCAAATGACCAGCAGCATAATGTACCTTACTTTGGGAAAACAAAAATATTATATAATACTCTTTTTTTTCTCCAGGCATGAGTTTGGCTGCACCCATGACAAATGAGAAGATGGTACAAAAAACTGCTTCCAATTTTTCAAGGCCAGATCTCAAAAAACAAGTGGTTGGAAAAACTTTACTCAGGTCCAGGAAATTTGAAAAAGAAAGATGAGGGGAGCACTTTCATGTGAAAATAGTAAACCTTGATGAAAAAGATGGAAGAATCCCCCAAGAGAAACAGAAATTCCCTTATTCAGAGGAGCTCTGCTGCTGATGGACTGATTGGGCAGTGGACTGGGGGCACTGAAATGGGAAACAATCTTGGAGTAAGGATCAGTGGCTAGGGAAAGGGAGGGATGGATGAGGTGAGGAAACAGAATGGGAGAAACTTCCTTTGATCAAAGAGACAAGGACAAGGAGCCTGAGATGAAGACATGAGTCACCTGTGGATGGAAGGGATAAATACACATCTACTTTGAGAAATTGCCTCCAGAGAAAGCCCAGACCATGCCCACCATCTTTGCCCATGCCATGAGAGATGCTCCAGAGCTTTACCTCACCTCTCCAGAGCAGCTGCTGGGCACAAGGCATGGAGCTCCGTGTGGTACAGAAGTGCAGGGGCGCCTGCCCGCTCATTGAAAAGCAGTTCAGCTTAGCACCATGGTTGCAGAGGATCTTGAGACACTCAGTGTTTGCCATTTCACAGGCTATGTGGATGGCAGCTTTTCCATTGGGTCGGCAGTTGATTGTAGCTTTGTGATTGAGGAGGACCAAAAGACTCTCCAGATGTCCATACATGACAGCTAGATGAAGTCCAGTTGCCCAGGATATTTTTAATTTGTAGCTGGGAAGCCAGTACCCTGTACAAAGTGAGAATGTGTTACCAGCCTTGGCAATGACTTTTCTTAGGACTATCCATTACTGAGAATAATTGAAGGGGAAGAAAGGGTTGGAGTTTTAATGTAATTTACTGTAATTTCACCAGCATAGGGCACACAAAGTTCTCTCAAGCTTAACTTCATTTTCATTAAGTACTGTTACTATGTGTGTTGAATAGCCTGCCTTATGGAAAGATAATTCCCATGCAGATATACTCTGAAAGAAGCTATTAGACTTTTTTTGTGACTGGTATAGGTTAAATAAAATGACCAAAAAAAAAAAAAATGCTTAGAGGGTTTGAAATGCCACCAGCTAAAAAATGTGGGGAAAGTGGGATCTCCAGCCTGCCAATAGCTGAACAAAGGTGGCATTGGAATAAGATGACAGCATTTACTTAGGACAGTGACTCACCACACAGCTCATCCTGCTGTTTCTGTGTGGGAGCTGGCATGTCAGCAGCTGGATTCAGACCTCCAGGGATGAATTACACATAGATGACCCCTGGCAATGTACCCCAGCTACTGCCCTGAGGAGCACAGAGTGAGGAGATTGGATGCTGATGTTGATTAGGCTGAAGAGCCATATAGAAGCAGTGACACTTTAGAATTAAATTTGGCTGCAAAATGTTTGTCTTTTTCTCAGAAAATGTCACAATGATTTTTTCTTTTTTATTTACAAATAGGTGTAAGGCCAAATAACACATAAATACTTGTTCACAAATTAGGACTATATGCTTAATGACTGCACAGATGCAGTCTCAGAAGTGATTGCTATAATCACTTCTTTAAGAAAAGTAAAGCATCATAATAATGTGCAGAAGGGCAAGAGAATTTTATTTTATTTATTCTAATTTTATTTTTGTATACAATACCTGCATCTTAGCTAGAATGTGACTATAAAATTCTCTGGGTTTGATTTATCTATTTCTCCTTGGACAACTGCCAGGTTGAAATCTGTTTTCATGTAAAAAACAAAGAAAAAAATATTAGAGATGTACAGTGAGGTCAAATTAATTCAAATCTTTCTTTTTTAGTCCCTGTTTTTATGCAGTTTCTCAACACTGATGTCATATATATACAGTTTTTTACAGTATTCATGAGGTACAAGCAGGAAGGAAACAAACTGCTGGTGGCAAGGAGAAATGGATTAAAATTTTTCTTCCCTCCTAGATAAATTACAAGTATATTTTCAAACAGGGGCAAGAAACTGCAGACCATGTCATCTGCTCTAAGACCAAATTTTTGGGACTGCCAAACCCAGTGCTCAAGGAACCCACACTGTAAATGGCAAGAGCAGCAGCCCTGAGGCCCCAGAGTGTCTGAGCAGGGTGACAGCCTCCTCTGGGGACACTCAACCTGCTGACTGTGCAGGTCACACTGGCAACTCTGATAGGGCAACCTCCTCACCACATACTCTCAAAGCAGGCCCAGAGAAGGTGGGCTATATCCCAAAGTCTCTGCATATAGCAGAGCTATATAAGCTTCTGAAATCCCCTCCCTATCCAATTGCCCATGCAATGTTCCCCCTTGTTACTGGTGAGCTGTAATGCACTTCCAGCTTATCCCACATAGGGCTGGGTCTTCCATTTATGGCCAGATATAAGCCATAAATTGTACATTAACAGCAGGGAAGTGATACTTAAAGGCCAAGCTATCACTTTTTATATCCACAGTTTTCCTGCCTGAATCCACAATATATTTCTGTTGCCTGTGCTGCTTGCAGGTGAGCTGTGCTCAGACATCCCCAGGGAGCATCTCCCATGTCCTCTGCCCAAACCTGCTGAGATCTCTGAGCTCAGAGGGACAGGGACAGACACTGAGCAGGAAGCTCCATGGGAGACCTCATTCAGCTTACCTGTGTCTTTGGCTAGTAACATAAAGAAGCCATGGTGCAAGCAAGATCAGCATCTTTGAAAGCTCTCAGCCTCTTTGGAAGAGAGGAAGAAAAGTCACTCTGTCACCCTTGACATCTCTTTTCAACTTCATCACTAAGGGCTATGGCAAAGCTCAGACTGTCACAATGGTGGGGTGGTGAATTTTTCTCCCCTCTTCATCCTCGAGGAAATCCCCCTTTCATATCACAGTTATCTATCATTCAGAACAAAAGTAAAATTTACACAAGAGTTGATAGAAGTGCTTCCTGCCTTTCAGGCAAAGTGAATACAATACTGTGATTTAGGCCATAAGGGTACATTTTCCTCTCTCTCTACTTTTTGGAAAACAAAGAGAATACTTCAAAAGAGACTAGGTAATGATTGCAGTCAAATGATCTGTGATTAAAAATCTATTCATTTATCCTGTAGTCTCAAGCCACGACTAGATTGCATTTTAGCCTGCTGAGGACAGAAGAAGATGCATTTTAAGAAAAATTCAGCACAGTGGCTTAGTTTATACACTGTCCCTAAGGGAAGTACATATGACTGCACCATCCTCACCCTTAAGAAATCAAAAGAGCAGGAACCAATCATTAAATAAGGGATAAACACAGAAAAAAAGAGGAGATGAGATTGTCTCTTCTTTCTACCACAGAAGAGAAAGTTCATTTGCTGTGCTGCTGCTACAAGAGGTGTTTATCTCCACATATGATTAACTTCTGGCAGAGACTGATCATTACTGCTTTCTGAATACACAAGAAGAGTCTGTTAGCAAGTAGGTCATGAAGAATGTTGATTTTAGCAAAGAGCAAACTTGGTCTCTTTCTTGAAGTTGTAAGGTTTTGGAAGCTCTTTCAGTGTCTGGCTGGGAAATGGTTTGGGTTTTCTACACTCCAAAACAGATGTTGTGTTGATTGTTCTGGTTGGGTTTTTTTTTCCAGATTATTTTTCTGTTTTGGTAAACTACCATATCCTCACTTTTTGTCATTTGGAAAAATAAACCTTCTCTCATCCAGCAACATCCAAGGTCCACAGGATTTCCCTAGTTCCCCTGAGCTAGGGAGAATCCACTTTACTTCCATTAAAAATGGAAGACAGGGGATATTTTATGTTTCTAAATAGTCTGTACATGTGAATGGGTTCATATAAGAAATGCATACACCCCATTTATACACCTGCATGTGTCTATTCTAGGCTTTGCACCCGAGTTCTCTGAGAGGAAATGGCAAAGGACTCCTGTTTTTGGAGTCTCCTGCAGCTGCAGCAGGGAGGCTCAGGCTGGGCTCTGGCCTGCCCTTCTCAAGCCCACACAGCTGATAAGCTCCCCTGCTACAGTGGCCCTGACCATGTGAGCCTACTGAGATGGTGCTGCCTGTGGATCAGCTTATGCTGCAGCTTCAGAAGAGATAAAAGGCCACAGTTCCTTGAAAATCACTCAAAACCCTCTATTTCCTGTCTGGTGAATGCTGTCACATTTACCTTGTTTGTAGGATGCCAGAATCAGGTTTTCATCTTCCACTTCAAACACTGTGTCCACATCTATTTTCTTTTGGCTCAAGAGCTCTTCCAGTGTTTCAAAGTCGTTGGACTTCAGAGCTTCAAGAAAAGCTTTCTTCACCAACTTTGCAGCTGCAGCTTGAGTCATTTTCCCCTCTGTGTTCTCTCCCTCTTTGTATGTCTCTTCCAAATCCATTTCCAAACGTATCTGTTTGTGCTCTGAAGAGGGGCACACTGAGGTTCCTACAGCACAGTTGCATGCTGAAGTTTCTGAAGAGCAGAAGGTAATTTTATCACTCAGTCATGCTGATCTGCTTGTTCTATTTATATGAGGAGCATTTCGGGCGTCGAAATGCCGCTCTTAGATATCAGCACGCTCTTTTGATGAAAGCAAGGACAGACACACGAGCAATTAAAACAAAATAAGAGTTACCTCCATGGGCTTCATACACATTAAGCTTCATCAACCACCTGATCACCTTCTGGTGCTACCCATGCACTTACATTAAAAGACACTAGTCCTGGGTGTTGTTTCTCAGCTGGAGAAGCACCCACACTTCTTTTCAGACTTGCCATGGCTGATTTATTGGCTGCAATGGGATGAGATGCTCTGCCTGCAGATGCCTTTTAACTAGTGCAATTCAGGAAAAAAAAAATTTAAAAATCTCCAAGGCACTCTTCATGTGGGAGGTAACCCACTCTTCTCCAGGACAGAACATTCTGCTTGCTGGTGCTGAGTTCAGGGGCAACATGCCCATTTCTTCCTGGAAGGAGAAATGCTGGGACAAGGGGGCTGCAGGGCTGTACAGCCACGTTATGGGGTGGGAGATCTCATACACTGCAGGGGGTTTGTGTATGAATTAACTCAGCTGCAAGTACAGGAGGCTGCTTGGGTCCATAGGCTCTTCTCCTTCCCCTGCTTGCCCTTCATCTAAATTCAGAACATCTCTCTCACAAGCCCATCACCCACTGAACACTGCCCCCTCCCTGCTTTTTCCTGCAGTCTCTGTCAGCCCCATCCCTGTACTGACAGCAGTTAGAGGATGAGAACCCACATGTAGCTAGCATGTGCTGCTGCCATGCATCACTTAAAAGTGGCTCACATCTGCACCCACTTGGGCTTCTGGATGAGATCATAGCTAGGAGGACACTATTTACCCTTGATTTAAATTGCCCAGCAAAGCAGACACCACCACAACTGCATTATAAAGAAATCTTCATATTTCTCCTTCCTGTGAGTTTGGCTGCCAAGTGGGCTGATGGAGAAACACGTGAGAGTGGAAGTCAGAGCAGCCTCTCTGCTTGAAGGGTTTCCAGAGGCCAGATTCCTCAGGCAGCCCCATCAGCACCTGCAGGACCTCTGTCCATGAAACTGCTCACCATCTCTCTCCTACAGCCTGTGCTCAGCAAAGGACAGCAGTTAATATTTTTGAGTTCCTTCTACCTGTGTACTTTTGAATGAAAAATACTTTACAAAACTAATTCCCCAAGGTGATGAATGTTGCGATAGACACAAGAGGAAGGAAAACAGCTTGGCCTGGTGCTATAGGTCCCAGGCAGCTCATTTGTGTCTTTTGAGGCTTAAAAGCAGAGTCAGCATTAGGCTCTTCATACCTTTACATTCCCTCCCACAGAACCACCTCCTGCTTACTATGTTATTTTCAGTAGTGGACTTCAGGCTTTAAGAAAGTGTTGATGCTTCTCTGGTGTGAGGAGGAGAACAGGACGTGAACTCCAGATCTTACAGGCTTCTTGTTACCTGCAACTTTATTTTTAAACCACTATACTCCTGGAAAGTTGTGGATGCACAAAGCACTGATATGTGGCTGCAATCAATTGTCCACCTCAGCTACACTTTTAATTTTGAGACAATTAGCTTTTTATCTATCATCTTTCATAAATGGCATTATATGACATGAGGACATTCAATCTGGCTGAAAGACTTGTGCTGGGACATCTCTATGCCTCTCTGCTGCTCAAAGGCTGACATGCAAAGCACATTGCTGTAGCAGATTACCCCACATCTGCTGATCCATCGTGCTTGCTCTTGGTTGACAAGAAAGGTGAAGTAATCTGTGCTGCCTTGGCCCACAGTGAAAGAGAAAGCTGATTAAAATTACCTTGCATTTGTCATGGTCCAAGAGCACGTGAGGAAGGGCCACCACCTCAGACCAGATTACAACTTGCTCACCTTCAGCAATTTGTGTGGCCCTGCTCTGACTGTAACAGAAATTTTTCTTATCATTAAGTTTAAAACAGAGAAAGGAAGCAATTATAGATATGTATATTGCCTATAAAAATGCCTATGTGGCCTTAGTAGTTAGTGTTTTCCTGTAAGCAGTGTTTGGGTCTAATCTTGAAAAAAATCTATTCATATGTGTGGTTTCAGTACAATTACACACAAGAATAAGGAAATGTTTCTATTGTTTTGAATTGACAAACAATCCCAAAAAGTTAGATAGTCTTTTTAAAGAACAACATAAATATTTTTACTAATTTGCCTGAAATAGAATCAAAACATATTTAAAAATACATAAATACTGTAAGACATGGGGGGAACAAAAGGGACTAGTTTTTACTATACATCTGTATTTTTGTTGTCTGTAGGATTTCCTGCAGACTTCTCCCTCACCGTACCACAAGGTGGCAGTTTGATTTTGAAAGTCAACAGGGATGTCATCCCATCCCCAGATCTGCCAAATATTCTGAACATTGTACTACAAAACAAAAGCTCATCTGTCGCCCTGATTTTTTCAAGTTTTTCTAAAGCCTTCTGATGTTTGCATTCTTGTACAGAACTTTCTCACACACTTTATGTAAATAACTTATTGTTTTCATTCTTTTATGGGAGACGAGCAACTCAGTGGACTGTTGGGTTGCCCAGTGACATTGAGGAGGTGGCACTGTCACCCTCCAATGACACTGGCATTTCAGGAAGATATAAAATTGGAGTCAGATTTTAATAAACAGTTTTTCTTTTGCCTTGAAAAGAACTGCTTCACGTCATTTTGTTCTGTGTCCTACAGTGACACTCATCCTTTGGTTAATATAAATGGCAGTTACAGTATTTACAATATTTGTAAGTTAGACTCGATGCCACTGTCATGGGTGCTGTGCATTCACATCCTGTATCCAGTAAAAACACATGATTTCCACATTTAGGATCAACTGTCTAAATTATGGAGCTACTGAGAAGACACATTTTTTCCAGGGAGACAGCTCCTGCCCCCAACCCTTCCTTCTGCTCCACACAGTGCCACACAGCACAGGATGGACCACAGGCACATGAACACCAGCACCTTGGGGGACAGGCTGGATCTGCCCCTCAAAAATGGTTACAGCAGGTCATAAGAAGCTGGTGTGAAGGTTGCACAGCAAACAAGAGAAGAGCAGACAACCTCTTGAGGTGCACTCTGCTTCCCACTTCAGGTGATGGGACCACTGTCCCTGGCATTAGTTGGGTTGCTGGGGGCCCTCTCCATCAGCATTATCACAGGCTTATTCTAAGTCCACTGAAGTCAAGGGAGGTATTTCCACTGCTTTCAGTGGGTCATGTCCTTTGTTAGCTTGGGTACCAAGCAGCTGAGCTGAGCAGGGGATAGCTGCCTGGAGGTGAGTGCTTGAGCACCATTGGGGTGGTATTATGAGAAGGATGATGGGTGGCACAGGAGTATGAATGAAAATCAGAGCTGGGACTGCTCATAAGAGGACAAAGACAGGCTTAAGCAGAGAGTGAGAAAAGATGTCCTGGCAGACTGTGCAGAGCGTGATTCCTGAGGAGCCAGCGCCCCTTCATTGGCACTTGCTGATATATAGCAGTAATCTGTTGGCAGCACATAACTCCTAGCAGTGCTGGAAACAGCTTGAATGGAATTTGGAGGTGAAAACCAACATCCTGAACTCTATGTTGGGGCAGGCAGGGAGCCAGCAGAAGGAGAAATGCTCCCAAAGAATGGTGGTGATGCAAGCAGAGCCGTGGGGCTGCTCCAAGTTGCGATGGTGAACACCCTGGCAGTCCCCAGCCGGCCTGTTCTGTACCAGCCCTGTTCCCTGTTCCCTGTTCCCTGCTCCCTGTTCCCGTGGCAGCGCCGTGGGGCGTGGAGAGCAGCAGTAGACCCAGAGTCACCCACACAGGGGGTGTCACAAAGGTTCTCCTCTCCCAGCTCCAGAGGGACCTGCCTCGCAGCAGGGTCCCAGCACACATGGCCAGGGAGGTTGGTGGCCAGCATACCAGGGTTGCTTCAGCAGCAGGAGCACTCCTCCCTGGGAAGCAGTCTGTACTGCTCTGAAGCCTTACATACTAAGGAGGGAGATGTACTGAATGCTGGATCTGTGGGCCTGAAGCAAAAAACAGATTCTCGAGTTAATCCCACACTTTGATCTCTTCTGAACTGCTCGTGCTTGTAGAAATACTGTTGCAGGAGTGATCACAGCCTCTCACTTTGCCCTGGCACTTACAGCATCTGCACCATCTGACCAAGTCTGCCGCACTGTTGCTCACTCCGAGGGCAATGTTACCTTGGATATCCCTTGTGTTGCCAAGTGTATCCCTTGCTTCTTGTCAGCTCTCCATTCCCAAACTGGATTAAGCACAGCTCTCTTATTCATTTAGCACATTCTTTGCCAATATTAATATTGATTTTTTTTTCACTGCTGCACATCTTTCTGCCAGCCTTAGCCATCATTATATTTTATCTGATTTTCTTTTTCCAGGATGCTGACTCTGAGTGTGAAGATTACATAAATCATCCCCATGCTTCTTGCTTTATTTCTTATTAGGAAAAAAACTCTTTAGCTCTGCCAGGTGCTATCTTCTCCAGGTGCTCAGTTGTAAATCATCTTTTGAGAAAAATCATCTCTGTAAATTCATCCCTGTGACTGGTTAACCTGAAACCTTCTCGGCATCATTGGTTTTGGATCCTCCGCTTGTCCTTTGCTATATTATTTCACTTCTGTTCTCATTTGTAAGGGATGGAAACAGTCTCAGATACTGAAAGGCATTCAGACATAAACTTCCCAAGTCAGTAAAGTACAGTTCCTAGGAACTGGGAACCTATGCTCCTATGAGAGTTGGGCCTTGTAAGTTTGTTTTCAGTAGAGCAAGAGTAATTTAGAAATATGGAGCAAATGACATGCTTAAGCTTTAAGGTACACATATGTTACAAAATCAAAAGTTGATGGTAACAATCCATAAATTTCTTCTCATGGAGGTTCTTGTCCTCATGGTAAAAGCTTAGCCCATCCTTCCATGGGTTCTGTATTTGCTTTTATGCCTGCTCTTTCCATCTTCAGCCCCAGGGATCCCTTTCCTTTACTCCTGCACATTGTTCCAGTTCCTGCTATCAGTGTATTTATTAGCATGTTCAGAAGCTCAGGGTTGGATTAGCTATTGATATTGGAGTGTTAGCTGTTAATTTTAGGGTATTTTACATTAAAGAATAGTCCTTCAAAAATTACTACCAAGATAATTATTAGTTTATTGTCCTATAAAAAGTATGTGCAAAATGCACTTGTTCTACAAAACCATTAAAAGAAATACCATAGATACCAAGCCAAAATGCTTGAAGATTCTCTTTGATTCAAAGGCATGAGTGTTGTAAACATGAAGCATGTACACAGAATTTAAAATCAAGTGGACAGTATTTCTAAGACATGGAGAAGACAAGCCTTGCCAGTCTATGCTTAGTGGAAAATTCTCATATTTTTTGCAGTTTGATGTCTGAGTATGTATGTAAAACAGTAGGACTTTGCAACCAAACTTGAATATGAATATGAATCTTCACCTCTTCTTTCCTCCTGATGCAGTGAGGCATGGATTATGGTTTCAACAAAGCCTTTGGAAAGCAGTTCTTTAAAGACAAGTATTCCTTCAGAGCAAAAAGAATTCATTGCCCATAGAAAGTGCCTTGCAGGCAGCTGCATCTTCCCTACCCACTCTGATGCGGGGCTGCTGCTGCTTGGCCAGGCTCCCTGCTGGGGCTGAAGTGTGGCAGCTGCTGGTTGATGAGAGATTATCATCAGGCTCTTCCCAACAACTTTTGCCTTGCCTGTCAAAGTGAGACTTATGTAGAGCTGAGATGGTGTTTATGAGATGATTCCTATATATTAAATTATTTCCTTGATATTAAATATATATTGAATAAAGTGACAGGAGGTTTTGGACAGGCAAACAGCCAAAGTGCAAAAGGATCTCCAGTTCTGACACTGCTCTATAATGCCAGTTTTCTTGGATCAAAATGCTGATGTATGAAAGTATAAACACTTCAGCAGAAGCAGTACTGGTATTCTTTAAACAGACACCAAAGAGCCAGCTCTTTGCCGGCCTAGGAATCTAACTATTCTTGCTCTGAAGGACTGAATTTGAAGCAATGCCGAAGTAAAGCATATGGAAGAATCTGCCGAAAGGGCGAATGTGTGGAGAGGGAAGAGGAGGTATCACAAATTAAACAGTGCATCAGAAACACGGCTGGAGGCAGCAGAGAGGCAGGGACAGTGCAGGTCTGATGTGCCTTCATAATTGTCCTGTGCCCACAGGGTTGTGCCAGTGTTTTTGATTAATGTTTTCAATCTCTGCTGTTGCCTGTGTTTCCCAACCATTGCTGACAAATCAGTCCCTCATACACAGTGGCTGCTTGCTACATTTCTAAGCAATGTAAGCTGTTAATTATGCTCATTCAGGGTATTGACCTCTACCTTCCCCAAGCACAACAGATCCAGTTTGAAGATGCAGAAATGACAATATAGCTGTGTTAGTCTAAAACAGGATATGCACATCATCTTAGATGCTGGTTTTATTGGTAGTGGTCAGGATGAATCCTGCTCCAACTGCAGGAATTCCAGCTTTTATTGACAGACATATAAAATGTGCATGAATGATGCAAGGCTGGCTTGGCTTTGATGCTGTTGTGTGGGATGTAGAGCAAAGGGGATGAGAAGTGAATTATTTCCATCAGTGTGGAGTGGAGGGTGTATGAACAAACTCTTACATCATGGAATGGAGCTTAATATGTTTATTCACCACCCCGAGATGATTAGTATAAAAGCCAAGAAAATAAAAGAAAATATTTCTCATTTAAGCTTACAGTTGCCTTGATTTACACCAGTTATTAAAATGTTCCCTGAGGAAAGAAAATAAGTAATGTTACCGTTTACCTCCTGAGTCTCTGAAAGACTGAGCCAGTAATATGGTAAAAACATCAGCATCTTATAGCTATTTGTATTCTGATTTTCTGTGTACTGCTGTTTCCAACATTATATTGAATACGTATTGTAAAATTATGTTCATCTTAATGAGTCTGAGTTAATTTACTAGATCTTTATAGAAAAAAGTGCCTGCAGCATTAAAAGCATTTTATTTCCATTTAAAATCTGTTGCCATAGTGACCGATGACAACTTTCTCAGTAGCTTTGTCTAGGCATTGGATGTAGGCTTTATTTTTGCTTCATTTTATTTTTTTCCTCCTGCATTCTCTGGGCCAAGTCCTCATTTAACTCATTTTTTATTCTTTTTATAGTCTGTCCTTTTCCGACCATATTCTCAGTTAAATCATTTTAACTAAATTTAAAGTAAAGATCATCTCTTGGTTCTTCCTTTTAAATCATTATGTAAGAAACAGGAAAATACAGTGCTGCACACTGTGGGTTTTCTTTGTCGTCAACAGATTACCCAGACCTAATATAGAAGTCCTGAAATATCAAAAGCCCCAGGAGTCTGACGCCTTTTAGTATCAATATAGTCATGTCAAAGATCTGGTGAATTGCATCTAAAACTGAAAAGTACTGGGAGAAAACTCTTCCATTTCAAGATATTTCCCCACTTATCATTCTGTTGCAGCACAAATCTTCTTAGCAATGTTCTTCCTTCTGAGAAATGGTAACTTAGAGTGGTGCTTTTGTTCCTGGTTGAAATATATAACTTCTCCAAGAGAAGAGTAGGCTAAAGGGCCTGCACATTGCTGTATCCTCTCCACATAAGGCTGGTGGAAGATTTTTTACATGGGGAGAGGCACAAGAACATTTCTGAAGCAAGGATAAGTGTAGAGAGGGGATGTAGTCACTCACTTTTGCCTCCACCTTTCTCAAGATAAGACTTGTTTGCTTGGTAAGCACAGGAAAGCAACTAAAACTTTTCAAAGACAGACACAAGCCAGAGTGAGAGAGTTTGGAGGATTATGTGATTCCTACAGCACACCAGTGCTCAGCTCAGACACAAAACATTTTTCCTTCTTTGCCCAAACATCGATACCTACAGCATAAATATCTGAGTCTTGAGTTTGTCACATTGTCTCCTTCAAGAGTCTGTGGAAACACTTGTAGAGTGCAATTTCACTTGTCTGAAGATGGAAATCAAAACCAGATCAGACACACTCTGGAAACATAAAGTGTAAAGTAAAACAAATATAATCAGTGCTATAAATCTGGTTGTAAAGTAAGCCAAATAAAAGAGGGCTACAAATGTCTGTAGGAGAGTATTTTTAGTAGTAAACTATAGATGTTTGTCAAAGGCAGCAATTTAACCAACATTTAGATGAGTTGATTTTTAGAATATGTTTAGTAATAATATGCATAAATAAAAGTTAATTAGCAAATAAGGCATGTACCATGATAATGTTAGAAACTGCTTTCAAATACTATGCAGAAACAGAACATGACTGTTTTTCTTTTATTAATTAAAATTTTTGCTTACTTAACACTGAAATCAAATCGTGATACAAAATCTGTTGTGCTATTCAGCAAACTACTTTTTTTTTCCTCTTAATCCATTTAATTTCTCACCTCTGAGTCAATGGAAAGTGCACTGAAAGATCTGGCCATCATACAGATATGCCTGATTCCTGGAGAAGAGTCCACAGAAGAAGTCAAAGAATTCCCTTTAGAAAAAAAATCCAACTTTTCCTTCTAAGGATATTCTGGTTTTACTTAAAGTGACCCACTAAAAGACAAATCTCCCCAAACCATTGTTATTTAATTCTGACTTATTTTCCTACAAGTGGTATGCTTTGTTCACATGTTAAAAGCTCTGAGAAAGTTGTTACTGCAAAAAGTGACCATAAATATCTGAAGTGCTTGCAATCTGAAGTGCTTGCAGAGAGTCTCTGAGGAAACACTTTGAGGAAGATTTCTGTGATGATGTGCAGTTCTGTGACTGCTGTTTAATATCCAAAGCAGAGTGGTTCAAAGAGAGAAAACTACCCCAGGATGAAGAGGTCTAAATGTTTGGGTTTGCCCCAGTTTGGCCATTGATGGCTGTGATCCCCAGGGCATATGAGAGGTGGAAGGAAGGTTGTGGCTTCCAGTAATGAACTTCTTGCCCAAACCATTCCCTCCCAACACTCAAAGGCTGCTTGTGACCAACACCCTGGGAGACATCCATGGTACTGTGTTGAGAATCTAGCATCATCTGCACCTAAAAGTGTCTAGTGTACTCCTAGGGGAAGGAAAAGAGTAGGAATTGGAGATCAATCTCTGAGCCAGCTCCATAAAACACAAGAGACTTTAGGCATTTTAGGATTCAGAGCAAAACTAGACTCTTGGCACAAAACTTTGAGGAAAGTGCAAGCCAGAAGCAGTGGTGTGTGTCCAGCTGAGGATGTCAGGGTTTATAGGTCTCCCTTTCTGTGTTTTCTGGTGATGCCCAAATTCCATGGCTGCATCTGACCTGCTGGGCAGAGAAGCCCCATGGCCAGCCTGGGACCAGCAGACTCATCCGTCTATATTTTCTTTTGAGCTTTGCATAGCACTTAGGTGTGTCAGTGAAGACACCTTACACAACAGTTGAAGCCCCACCTAGGCTTTAAAGGAAAGTGCTGAAAGTTCCAGCTATGTGCAATTTTATTGAATTGTAGACTTGTGCCACTACATTATAAGAAAACATGAATTCAACAAGTTTTGAAGCTGCTAATGGGAAAAAACCCCAAACCCAGCCATCAAACCCAGCCACCAAACCCACTAATATGGACACAGGATTTAAAAAAATCTGAATGTATATATTGAGATGAGACCTTAGTAGTAGATCCNAACCCAGCCATCAAACCCAGCCACCAAACCCACTAAAATCTGAATGTATATAGTGAGATGAGACCTTAGTAGTAGATCACAAGAGTGTTTTAACAGGTGGTACTGAAATGCTCTACAGCCTTCTGACCACTTTATGTAGGATTGCTGAAAGATGAAGGTACATGGCTTTATTTCTTGTTCATGATGCTGGTATTTATAAGTTGAATTAATGTGGTCAAAAATAAGAACATGGTCAGCACTATGTGTACCTCCACACTTTGCTCAGAAATGTTGAGCTTCTCTCAAAGTTGCTAATCAAGGGTTTAAAATATAATCACTGCTTATTACTTTCTTATCATACAATAGAAATCAGCTGTTTGCTTTTAAATTTCAAATTTCTGCTTATGTTAGAACAAAAGGTAAACCACTGAAAAAAATGTGTACAGTGTCTCCTAAAAGCTGTTGTCAGCCAAATTCTGGTGGTTTTGATACCACATGCTCAAGCTGTCTACCTGCTGGAGGGCTGCTGGGAGCAGTCACCCAGGGTACTCCGAGGAGATGAGGAGAAATGCAATATTTCTGGGTGTCAAACGTACAATACTCCGTGCTGTGTACTCCCTAGCTCCACTTTGCTTCCCTTATGATGATATTAGGCAGGAAAGACAAAGTCTACCTCTTTCTAGAAGGTGCAGAGAGCCTAATGAGATTCATGTACAACCTGCTCTTGAGCTGCACTAGGTTGAGAGTGAGATAGATGTCTACATCTGACAGTGCTCTGTAACACCCCGTGTGCCTTCTCTCTTGGCCACTCATGTGACACCTCCTCCACAAAAGCAGAGTGGAGAAGGTGGGGGTGGAGGATGTTGTTTTTAGATGCTACAAAGGCTCTGGCACTACCAAGGCCATGTTTTTTGCTCTTTGGCACATGTTTACAGAGGAGAGACTATGATGTAGCAGCTCTCAAGGATTTCAGTACATGTTGGATTAGGTCCTACAGTCTTTTTCACATAATCTGTTAATAATTTATGCTTAAATGTTAAATAGCTTATGATTCCACATGAACTATATCTTTGTATGGTTATGTCAGACTGTATTTCACTTTCTGTCCCAAAACACAACTATGTGCAACACACATATGTGATATATGCAGCAATGCTCACACCAGTGCACCTAAGACTGCAAGAGTCTTTGGCAGTGGTTAATATTTGACAACGGATCAAATCTCAGCATTCAGGACATTGACTTTCTGGGCTTTTTTTATTTGCAAGTGCATGAAAGTAGTGCACATAAAGTGGGTTGAGAGTCAGAGAAATTGTGTATTGCCTGAGAGTCCTACTGTACAGAGGAGTGATAATGACAGGAACATGCTCTCCTTTACTTGTCTTTGAAGTCAGGAACCTCCTCGCTTTTATTCACAGCTTTAATCTTTCAAAAGCCACATGGCCCTCTCCCTCAGCTGAATTATCAGTCACAGTGTTTAAGGAGCTTGCTGCCACGATAGCAGAATGTCACCTGCAAGACTGAAGGATTGTTCTGCCAAAGCACACTACTGGCTCAGCATGCTTCTGGCTGAAAAAACCCCAGCATTATTTTCTTTATGCTTGTGACAGGGCTAAATTGTGGCAGTGCAATGAAAAACCAGCAATACTGTCCTGCACACCCAGCATCCTGTCAGCACCAAAGGGCAGATTGCCTGAGGGGACCTCTCTGACTTTCGATTTAGCCTGGCATCTCTCCAGTTTAGCAATTCTGCCACCTATAAAATAATTAAAGCAGCTTGCTTTGCCACTGCTTCCAGATGCAGCAACAAAAACTGCTGCATAAAGGCAGTAAACAAGAGCTGGGCTAGGACATAGCCTTGCTTGAGGCTGTTTTTGACAATGACATGTTCTGACATCTTGTCATCACTAAGAACCTTTTCATTACCTCACATCATCACGAAAGAACCAAAATATACTCAGAAACTTATTTGGATACCCAAATTTATGCAGATGCCTTTGGGCTGCTCATGGCTGGCAGTGCTGGAGTCCTCACCCAGCTCTGCAAAGGCCAGGTGGAGAATTTTGCTCGCTTTGAAGCAGTACAGGACTAAAAGTCAGACTGTTTCTGCAAAAGACTTTTCAACACCCTCACCCACAAATCTGCTGATGTCATTGTGACAGGTATTTTCCCCAGCAGTTAAGAAAATCAATATACCTTGGTGTCACTGCTGGAATGCTTTCACCTTTTTCATTGTAAAAGGTACTATGCACCTGTCTTCTTGAATGCCTTGAGGTACCAAGTTCTTTTTTAGGTGATAGTAATGAACTCATCTTTCCTAACTGGTTGGTGACACTCTATTTATATGCAGTGGTAGGGTGTGAGTAGGGACTTTGCCTTGCTCTGTGGCAATGGCCCAGATGCTGTAGGAATTTCTGCTCCCAGTTTTTGAATGAGGAGTTGAGAAGTGGCTTTTAAGAGGGATAAAGATTGCAAGGTTTAAGAAATTGCTGAGATATTTGAGCAGGACATCTGCAATTTCCCTTTGATCAGCTAACAGGGTTAAAGTGGTCTTGGGCCAAAGCATTTGTACAGAATCTTGTCATTTCCATGATCTGCAGCTTTAGAAGCCTTTTCCCTCATCTTTCAGTTGGCAAACCACAGGCTTTGCTTGGGATTTCTGCCTAGTTTTGTGGGAAACAGCTTTCCCACCTGCCAGTTTTTATTTTTACTTGAAGCTAGTTCAGCACCTGCATGTCAGCAGCAATCTGATGGATGTGGCCTTTACATTAATCCACTTTTATGATCTGAATTCAGCAAAACCAGTGAGTTCAGTTTAAGACCTCAGTAGACTCTCTTTGAACCTTTCCACGCTGTGTTGACATCTTCTGCTTGTTTCTACAGTTAAACTACAGCAACATCTTTATCTTCACACCCACATGCCCTCTCCTGAATTTCCTTCAGTATTTGTAGAGCAGCTTGGGGTCACGGAGCACTGCCTGACTCCTCAAGAGCTGTCAGTCAGATTTGCCCTCAATGCCCTCCAGAGCTTGGGGCCTTCAATGCCCTCCATGAACTGAAGGATCCACTTAATATTCTCACACCTGCATTACAGGCTCTTGTATTTAGTCAGAAAAGCCTCCCCAAAGTTCCCTAGAATCATACTCTGACCTGAAATCTTTAGTGTAAATTCATTGTAAATATTTTGGCAATGCAGAGATCACTGGATTTACTTCAGATTAACATCACTATAGGAGAGAGTAAAATCTGGATAAAAAGAGAGTTTTGGCTTTTTAAAAGTTTGTTCGGAAATCATATTATGTTTCATTAATGACTCAAAAATTATGCATTTTGAAATAGTTGTGAAATCCAAATCTGTGTGTACATAGCTTCTGTATCTTACTTGTTAAAAAAGATGATGATATGAGATAGAGAAGCACATGCAAAGGGCATATCTTTCACAAGTGAAAGACTTAAGACTTCCAAGATTTTTAGTAGAAAAGTTTCCCTTTACCTTCAGTAATTTTATTTTCTCAGTAAGCAGTCTCATTTCCATCAGTTGGGAGAGACAGGGAGAGAGGAAGCCTAGGCATCTACAGTCTGCTCTTGTCCTACTTCATGCATGCTTTCCCAAATGGAATAAATCCACCCTTGGACTTGTTTACTGATGGCTTCTTTTCTTGAAGCCAAGACTGTACAGGAGTCCAAATGACTAAATTAGCATAAGACTTTTCTTGTCTCCCTCCTCTGCTCACTTCCTCCACTGCCAGGCTGCACATATCCCTCTCCAGCTGATTCAGTGCACACAACTCCTTCCTGCTTTTAGCCATTATGCTGTGTGGCAGGAGGTCACCCCCAGGTCTCTCCTGAGTGCCCCAAAGAAAAGAGCACAGAGGGGGTTGCAGCAGACCAAAAAGCAATCAGGAGTTTTCCAGCATTGCTGCAGCCTCTTGGCCAGCTGGGGGGTGCTGGTGAGGGAAAGCCAGAGCCGATGTGACAGTGCCAGTGGGCAGACCCCAGGCTGGCTGGGATGTGCTGAGAAGCCCAGTCTTCCTTCAGTCAAGGGTGACTTGATAAGCAGAGACTTCAAGGGGGATTCATTCCAGCTACCTTCAGGCATCTACAGAGCAGATTTCTGCACTTGAATTAGTCACTGTAGGCTCCTTTCCAATGAATGCAGAGAGATGTCCACTTCCTAGGAAAGATTTCTTGAGCTATTTTAGGCACCTTTTATATGAATTGCTACCACAAAGTAACTGTTTTCCTGCTGTGACCATAAATGTTGCCTAGGTGGCTTGACATCAGCGAGTGTGGTAAAAGCACAGCTCATTTCAAAGAAATGACAGGAAAGTACTTGAATGATAACTCTGTTAGGAGTTACTAAAAAGGTAAAGCTCATCACACTGAGCTAAAAATAATTAAGAGCTAGGAAAGAAACTTGGGGGATTTATCCAACTTACCTCCCATTTCCTTATTCTTCCTAAGCCCTCTTCCAAAGGCTTACTGCCTTTGTTAGCTGTTGAGCTGAACCCTTGATCTCACACAGGATGGCCACTCTTGCAATCTTATGACCAGTTCTGATGTTTTCGTCTCCCCTGCAGACACTGACATTTTATCAGATGAATTGCACCCATCTTGTCTCAAAATTGAGTTCTGGACAGTAAGCAGTATGTGCTTTTGCAAATTAAACTGCAGTGTGAATAAATGAATGAAAAATACTATGCTAGGAAAGTGGTCTTGGTGTAAAACCTGAGATAAGAAACCAGCAGAATCTGTTTTTTTTGATCATGGGTCAATCTACATGACAGCAGGTCTGTTTGTGACAGATGGGATATGCCTGATCTCAAAGATCTTTGCCCAGTTAGAAGGGCTCACTGGAAGAGCTTTAAACTAGATTTGAAGTGGGAAGGGGATAGAACCAGTCTAGATAGAGACAAGGCTGGAGGCAGTACATCAATGTTTCATGGATGCTGTGCTAGCATGCTCCTTCAGTCTGCTGCCTCAGTGGCAGGGGGATGGAGATGGATGGAGATCCACGCAGCAGCAAGGATGCAGGTGTCTTTGAGGTGTTAGAAATCACACAAGTGTGTGAAAATGGTCATGCAAGACTCAGGGCTTCTAGCCCCAAGAAGGCAGTGGGAACAACAGCCCAAATGAAGTGCATCTGCACCAGTGCATGCAGAATGGGAAATAAACAGGAGCAGCAGGAATTCATTATGCAGCAGGAAAACTATGATACAGTTGCCATCCTGGAAGCAAGGTGGGGAGGCTTGCACAACTGGAATACTGCAGTGCAGTCCTGTCAGCCTGACTTCAGTGCCAGGGAAGATCATGGAGCAGATCATCTTGAGTGCCATCAAACGGAATGTGCAGGACAGCAGGGGATCAGCCCAACCAGCATGGGCTTGTGAAAGGCAGATCCTGCTTTACCAACCTGTCTCCTCCTGTGACAGGGTGACCTGCCTAGTAGATGAGGGAAAGGCTATGGATGTGTCCACCTAGACTTTATAAATCCTTTGGCATAATTTCACACAGAATTCTCCTGGAGAAACTACTCATGGTTTAGATGGGTACACTGTCCACTGGGTGAAAAAACTGTCTGGATGGCTGGACCCAGAGAGTGGTGGTGCATGGAGTTAAATCCAGATGGTGGCCAGGCACGAGTGGTGTTCCCCAGGGCTCAGTATTTGTTCTAGTCCTGTTTAATATATTTATCTGGATGTGGAGATCTAGCACACCCTCAGTAAGTTTGAGGCAATACCAAACTGTGGAAGTGTTGATGTCCTGGAGGGTAGGAAGGCTCTGCAGTGGGATCTGAACTGGTTGGATCCACGGGTTGAGGCCAATTGGTATGAGGTTCAACAAAGGGCCAAGTGCCAGATCCTACACTTGGATCACAACAACCTCATGCATTCCTCCCAAAAAACCTCATCTATCTATAATTTCAAAGTAATCAAGGACCAGAAAAGGGAAAAGTATTCCAAAACTGAGGGGGAAAGGTATTTTAGAGTCCCTCCTCTTCCCTGATACACTTTACTTGAAGTAGTACTAAATGTGGAGCATCTGCTTGGCCTCGAGGGCAAGGGCAAGAAGAGCAGAAAAGCCCTTTTAAGTGATTGCTCAGATGTTCAGAAAAGTGCAAAGGAATGTGTGCAGGTGAGGACACTCACTGTGCAGGGAAGGGAAAGATAACTGCTGAGGGAGGTGATTAGCCTGCCAAGTGTGCTCCTCCAAAAAGCAGAAAGCACCAGGAGGCCAACACTGAAGATGATGCAAAAGCAGATTGCTGAACGGAGGAACCCTGGAGCCCTGAGGTGGACTCTGCAGCCCTTCTCCTGCACAGTGGGGAAAGAGATCGGTGGGAGAGAGGCAGTGGAAGAAGCATCATTTTGGGGGGAAACTTTGGTATGAGTGGACACGTATCAGCGTGTACATCCCAGCAGAGGCGTGCGCGGAGTACCTGAACATTCCGCATCACGCAGTCTTGGTCTGACACACTTATTTTTGTACAACGCACACATTTTTTAATAACGGGAGCTGGAAGTTGGTCCACCTGCCTTTCCCAGGGGAGCCATAGCACGGAGCCTGCAGAGAGCCGCTGCCTGGCCCCGTGCCGCGGTCTGGCGGGCGGGCAGCGCCGCGGGTGCGGGTGC